>JAQGAP010000611.1:0-30551 GCA_034697805.1 Orchesella bifasciata
TTTGCTTTCAAACGGCTATTTTTAGCCCGCAGATTTTTTAACAGCATCCAAGGTTTCCTGTTTCGTATTTTTGAGAGACACGGGACTGTTTTGTACAGCTTGTGGTAATAACAAAATGACTTAAATGTCTGATATAAATTCAAGTTAACATATTATAAATAGTTTAATCATTTACATTTTGTTAAGTTAAAAGATTAGTTAAGATGTAATATTATTTATTTTAATTAATGATTTTAACATTGTAAAATATGCCATAAATCAAAATACTTATGTTCTTTTTGTAAATATGCTCCGGAAAAGGTTCTGAATGTCAACAACGATAAATTACCCTCAAACTATGATATCAGTCGCTAGAATCGTATTCACCGTAAATTCCATCGTTTTGGCAAGGTAGTTTGTCTGGATATCCCGATCTGCAATCCCAATATGTCCAACAGGTATCGCCACAGGCCTGAGCGCTGTTAAGTACTTTTTGATATAGGTCCTCTCTCCCCTCTGAATTTTCAAATATCCCAACTCCATCCTAAACTTGCTAATGAATCTTTTACTGATTTCATAAAAATCCGTATTAAACTTGAGGGTCAACATGTGAAACAGGAATGTGAAGAATGCTACACCTAAAACGCACATGAACAAATCAATCGGCAACACATCAAACCCTTTCACAGCCAAGGTGGTGAAAGCAATAAAATTGCAACATGAAACGGAATAAAAAAACTTGGTAACGCTCCTGCAATAATCGTAGCTGACATGGAGCAACACTCTCATTTTGTTGTAGAATGATAAGCTAGACGAATTAAGTTTCATCCGGGAAATGTACCTCAAAATCATATGCATCGAGGACAAATGCCCCATCGCACAGTGCATGAAGGTAATGAGAAAGTGGAGCTCGTAAACGATGGCAACTGTGGAAACTGCATATCTTAGAATTTTTAAGGGGTCAACGGAATTAGATGTCATCAAATTAAGAGTCGATCTTGTTTCAAACCCCAAGGTACCAAAGAATATAATGTCTATATTCCTCCACACCAAAATGATCGGACAGAGAACGGATGTTGCGAAGCCGTTTGGGACGCATGATATCAGGAGCAAGCCCATCCAATCTGGGTCGCTTCCATGTAAAATTTTCCTGATTTCTATTAAAACAAATTAAAAATTAGAATGAGAAATAAGAGAATTTTTATATAGATTGTATCATTTTAGTCTATACCTTTTTTAATGGACAATTTTGTGACCACCTTGTCTGTGATTACGATTCCAGACATTTGGTTCGCTGAATTGAAATAGCAATTTGTTATTTCTGTCATAATGAAGCCGTGCGTGTACGCCAGCGATTCAGCGGAAACAACATACAACATGGTTAGGGCAGTAATCAGAAGCATTAGCTTTTCCTCCTTTGATTAAGTTCCTGGGTTGATTTTATTGGCAACGAGGCGAAGTAGGCAAATACCATACACTCCAGATATGATAACCCCAAAGGATATGAAGATGTGGATAAGACGTTCCCACTTTGCGGTTTGAGAAGCCCACTTCCGTTGAGGAATGTCCCAGAAAATAAGGTCTGGGAGGTAGGGAAGCGCCAAGCGTTGGTGAAAGTTGTATGCTTTTATCATTAGCGGAGACGTCATTTTCACTTGACAAGGTTTGAAGTACTTTTACTTTGTTCAACAGACGTTTTGTGCTAACTGATGAGTAAAGAAGGATACCAAAATTACTTTCACCAAGCAATACGGCTAGACCTTGAGTAATGAATGATCGAAGTTGCAATTATGTTTAAAGTATGGTGAAAGCACAAGCAGACATACACTCTCAAGAAGAGTAGGACAAGGTTGCACGGGATTCTAACTTCCCGACCTTCCTGATTTAGCCTCCGCCGCGCTTAATAATTACCTCGAGATAAATATAGACCAGATAAGACATTAAACCTGCGAGTATTAAAATTATATGGAGCAAACGTACAGTCATGAGTAGGAATAAATAAAGCACGAGTAACGCGGAATAAGTGTAGTAGACAGCTTTACATTTTATTGATTATAGTACAAACGACATTGATTGAAACATTATAAGCCAATTTAAAAGATACAGAGCAGTTCTCAAATGATATATAAGGAATTATGATTGTAATAAGTTTGAAACAGAGATGACGAGTTATCTGATCCAGAACAAAGAGGATGATGGCTGATGTTTCACTTTTTACCGGACTTCTTGATACCTCCTCCAACTAAAAATGGAAACAGTTAGTGATATAGTAAATGCTCATTAACCTTAAGGATAAAAGGTCAAAATTAGCAATCAAGGTTATCTTACCAAGAGGTCCCTTCTGTGCCTTGGCTTTCATAGCCTCCATCGCTTTCTGGTCCTCTTTTTGCTTTTGCTTGCGAGCTACGTCGTCCTAATCATAAATGAAGGGAAATGACAAGTCAAAATCAACATTCAACAGTCGCAATCCGTCCAGAATCTCTCCATCAACAGTGACTTACATCATCCATCTCCCGATTGTCCTTCTTGGGGGCCTTCAGTGGCTTCTTCTTTCCTCCTGAAAACCAATAAGACAAGTCCTTGATTGATTTGAAAACTTTCGAACATCTAAAGCCTAATACATCTTAATTATACCAAATAATACTTACCCTCTCGACCAGACATGATTGTCGATTGCTGAGTGAACGTCAATCGCTTGTTTGTCTTCAAAAGTCAGGCTTGACGATCAGTTGAACAGTTTTTAAACACTGGAAACAATTAACTTTTTTCCGAACAAAAACCACCACGACTGACAACTGAGTTCACGCAATATCAGAACTAGACTAAAAAGCAAACAATGCTGATAGAGGAATGCATTCAAATCCCCGCGCTCTTCATCCACTCGATGACTTTAAATATGTGCTTGTCTTTAAGTAATTGATACATCGCTAAATAAAAAAGATGAGCTAATAAATGAAAAATGCAATCATATTTAGTGCCTGCGCTTATGTATAATTAATTAACGTAATTTTAATGCATTTATAAATCTAGTTCGTTTTCTTTTTATCGTTTATTAAGAAAAACTGCAGAAAGCAATAAGTATTAGAATGCCCCACTTTTTACAAATATGTTTACAATAATTAATGAGAGATAAATTAGGAACCAACTGCAAACTCAGGTTTGGGTTTTTAGTAATTTTCTAAAAGTACTTTAGGCATTGGCAGCAGCCGCCTTCTTAGCTCGCTTCTCAACCCCTTTTTTCCCTTCCCCCAGAAGGATCTTATCCTGTTCGTTCATGTTTTTGTTAACCGCTGTAACTACCCCAGTTCCGAGAGTGACCATCCCGTCCCTCAACGTAAATCTTTGACCCTTCTCGAGCACCATTGGCTTGTAGAGCTTCATCAACAGCTTAGCATCTTCCCCCGGCATGATCATCTCTTTGCCCGGAATAGAGATTTGGGTGGCGCAGTCCCAAGTCTTGGAAAACATTTGCATTTGGCACAAGGACGTAAAGGGCCTTTGACGTCCGCCTTCCTCCTTGCTCAGAATGTAGACCTACGACATTTTAAAAAAAATATTAAAAAGATGGAAAAAACTCCCATAATTTTAGTAGTTTACCTGAGCTTCAATATTGTCATGAGCCTTCATAGTCCCCGGCTTGGCAAGGATCATTCCACGCCTTATATCATCCCTCTTAATCCCCCTCACCAGCGCCCCCAACTGATCTCCTGCCTGAGCCTCCTCCAGAATCTTGTGAAACATCTCAATCCCCGTCACGGTGGTCTTCACCACCCTACTGTATCCAAGAACTTCGCACTCCATCCCCTTCTTGAGGACGCCCCTCTCCAGCCTCCCAGTCACCACTGTCCCTCGTCCCGCAATGGAATAAACATTTTCCACGGGAAGCATAAACGGCTTGTCCAGATCTCTGATTGGGGTGGGAATATGGGAGTCCACAGCCTTCAGCAGTTCCAAAACCGCCTCCACCCCAAGCTCTGGCTTTTTCCCGTCGAGGGCGCAGAGGGCGGAGCCTTTGATGACTGGAACTTTATCCCCATCATACCCCATTTCGGACATGAGCTCCCGAATTTCCATTTCAACCAGGTCCACCATTTCCGCATCAGCCGCGTCCACTTTGTTGATGAAGATGACGATGTGCTCCACCCCGATTTGCTTGGAGAGGAGCAAGTGTTCACGGGTTTGAGGCATTACTCCATCGGTCGCTGCAACAACGAGGATAGCCCCGTCCATTTGTGCCGTTCCAGTAATCATGTTCTAAAGGATGGTAAGGAATAAATGGCTATACCTCGGATGGTGTCACCAAACACCAATCATTGCATATCTATTTCCCTTACCTTGATGTAATCAGCATGACCTGGGCAATCAGTATGGGAGTAGTGCCGGTTCGGAGTGGAGTACTCAATGTGAGCGACGTTGATAGTGATCCCACGAGCCCTCTCCTCTGGAGCGTTGTCAATCTCGTCATAGCGCTTGGCCACTGCTGACTTCGTCTCGGAGAGGACTTTGGTGATAGCGGCGGTCAACGTGGTTTTACCGTGGTCGACGTGACCAATTGTTCCAACGTTGCAGTGGGGCTTGTCTCGCTGGAAGATCTGTTTTTCAGCGTAGCTCCTGGGAGTACTCAGGGAGAAGGGGCGGTAACCTCCGGAGGGGACCAGGCTGAACGGCCTGACAGCTGTCAAGTGCAAAAAGGTAAATACTCATTTAAAATTGTAAGAAAAGCACTTTAGGGTGATTGCTGATCATTTAAATACGATAATTGTTGGTTTACCTGTGAATCCAACTTTTGTGAAGAGTTTAATCGCTGCCATTTTTCAAATTATTGAACGACGATCAAATAGCAGGATTCAGAACACAGGAATAACGAACTATATAGCAAACAACAAGCTGGAAATAGGAATTGTGTTAAGAATCAAGTTTAATGATGATTTATTGATTGTTACTGGTAATTCAAATGAAAACACTGATTAAATAGCATAATTTGCTGTCGCAATGCGATTTCGTGAACAGTAGATATTGATTTACTTTTTGCCTATCTAAAAAGTACATTCAAAAGCACGCTCATGTGCTGGTCCAAAATTGGAGTAAAGTAAGAAAAAAGTTTACATGCTTTTGCCAAACGTTCTTTGTTCATTTTATGGCATCATAGCGTCATGCTTCGGTAGTTTTAATAATTTTAATGTTTCCCTTGGCGAATTGAAATATCCAATTCAGAAGCTAATCCCCAGTTATTGAGAATTGATTGTAATTAGTTCAACACAATATGAACAAAAGGCTTCCAAAATCATGTCAATGTCGATTTCTGCACATTTTTGTGTCGTTATGAATGATTGTACTAGCCAATTTGAGTACAAGCATTTAACTTTCATTTATGCAAATTCAAAGAAGTCTGCTAACTAATGATAAGAACGTTTTCAATTCTGAGCTCAGTTGTGGGCACAATACTATATAATGAAAAGAACGTTTTCATTCCAGGTTTGTCTTTGGAGATTGATTTATGCAAGGCTAAAACTATGCAATCTAAAGATTTTAAACGTAGGTCAAGCAAGAGTATAAAAGGCCGGAAGATTTGGAATTGTCATTCATTGTCGCTTTGGGTTTTGACATGACCTTTTGTCGCAGGTTTGATAGCTATTTTCCCAGAGAAATTGATAGAGCAAGGGAACTTCTCTTCAGAAACTTTGAGCTCGGAAATATATCTATGCATCTGTTCAGAAATTTTCGGAAACAGTTATTCAAAGTTTCATTTCCATCCGCAAAAAAATGTCTTCTACCGTTTATATAGTGGACAAGGAAAAACACATCGGATATGACACTGCGTCATTTCGTCAGAACTGGATAAATTGCAAGACGACCTACACCTTCAAGAAATATTGTCTGCAGAACCTTCCCAGAAACCAGGAGTCAGTCGCCAAAAATGACAAACTGTGGGCAGCTATTGAGAAAATATTTGAAAAACAAAGGTATAAATTCCTAACATCCGGAAATTAAAGCTTGATACTAAAGCAACATTTATTTTATCCGTGATTAATTACTGTATATCGTTTACTGGGCTAATTTTCAGACGCTACACGCTCACATTGACCATCAAAGAAGTGGCACCAGGAAAACGAATCTCCATCCGCGTGTTGGGACCATTCCTGGAAAAGCTGAGAGCGGAATACGAGTACTTTGCAGCTTTAAAACTAAAACTAACACTTTGTGGTGGTACCAAGAGTTGGAGCATTGGTAAGAACAGGAATTGCATTAAAGTGTATTAAAAGTGGCATGCAATTTTTGTCGTTTTTTATTTCACTTTTTAGAAATCAATCTCAACAATTTAAAAATACGAAAAGGAATCCTGCGTTACATCCAGAGTGAAAAAAGCGAGAAGGTCTTCCGTCGTGTTGCTGCGCTACCCGAGTTGACTTGGACGTTGAAGCTGACAACAAAAGTAAACGCTTTACATACACGTCGGCTCTTGAGCAGGCGCCTCTTGAATAAAAGGCTTCCGCGGGACTTTCGCCTGACTGCGGAAAATGGAACACAAATTGCTTTCCACAAGGAACTTTTAGCAGGTACTTTCCAGCCCCTTTCTAGATTACTTATACATTTTCATTTACGAGTAAACTTCTTTTATTCAGCCCACAGCAGAGTCTTCGGCTGCCCCACTGTCCAGTCACTGGATTCGTTTCAACTGTTTGCTTCGGAGAATGCACTGAGGGCCTTTAAAAAATACGTGTACACCAACGTCTTAGATGTCTCGAGACAAAGAGTGGCCTTTGAATTATTGGAAATGGCTCACTTCTACAACATCATCGGCTTGGAGAGCGTCTTGAAGAAGAAGCTGTTGGCTGCCTTTCCCGGATCTATGGACCTGAACATAGCCTTGTTGCTCTACTGCTTCGCCAAGAAAATCGGAATGGGATATGAAGTTCTTAGAGAAAAAGCTTATAACCTGATTAAAGGGTAGTTAATCAAAATTATGAGGATAAATGAAATCTTGAAACGGATAAGTTAAATGCATTTTTTGTTGTTTTGATACCGTGTTCTAGCACGCCACGATCGAGCATTGCGAGGACCAAAGCCTTCAAGTTCATCCAAAGTAATGACAGCAAGTTGGCGCTGAAGATTCATGCCTTTGGAGTGGCCAGCGAAGAAACGAACAACAACCACCCGGGCGATTAACATTGAGGATTAGGAGGTGAGCGGCCGGGAGGACCCAAGGAAAGGACTGATGGAGGATGGAGAAAGTAGGAACTCGTTTGAGGGTTGTGTTAGTCATTCGATTGATAATCCTGTGATCATCACTATGTATGTTTGAGGAAAGCAGCCTGGAGGTCATAAGGAACGGGACGGAAAACCAAACTAGAAGTTAAATGAAGTCTTTCATTCTTACAAAAAAAACTTTTGTAAAATTTGTTAAGTTTCCGGTATCCATAATTCACAAGTAGTTAAATTAGAATTAGAATTTTCTATTTTTGCTTAATGTACACTGGAAAGTGTAACCCTGTTCAATTCTATAATTTTGAGCCGTCATCATCAATGTATATTTGCTCATTGAAATTTTCTCCTTTGATGGAAGAGTGAAGAGTACAATTTTCTATTGTAATAACAACTATAGTCACTGATTGAAATAAAATCAGACGTTGCAATCAAAAGTTTACGTAGGTAGTGCCTATTTCATATCATTTTCCACCCGAATGAATCAATTGTGCTCATTCATTCCGCATTGTGGGGTCATTCCATGGCATGATATCCAATAAAAATCAGCATTTGATTTTCTTACACCATCACTATCCTTATTTCTTTGCATGCAAATGAACATGTCACAAAGCATTAGTGAAACACGTGATTTCATCAGTCAGATATTTATTGCCTCCCTATCTTAAATCTATTCATCGGTACAGAGACAACAACGGTATGAAGCTACAACAATACTTCCTACGATTTGCATTCATGTTATAGAGTATTCCATCTTTTATAAATCTACAACGTTTTACATTTAACGCACGTATTATCAGTTAATAAATTAAGGAAGGAATTGATCATAAAGGAAAGTATAAGAACAAGCACTAAAGTTAGGTACGATTACAATTTCATAGATATAAGTTTAACTAAACTAGAGCTGGGCATCACCATTCATTCACAGCTCACAACACAATCCCGTCCACCGAAACAGTCACTAATCACCTAAATCTTCAGTGTCTGAGGATTGCTCTCTTTCCCATCAGCTTGTTTCAACCGGACTGCGTTGAAGCGCCTTGATCATGTTGATCGTTTTCAGTATTATGTACGCTGAACTTGACGTCGATTCCGCCCTCGTACATGAAAGTTTGGAGATTCTGATCCAAAAAGATGAGACACTTTCCAGACTCCAAAACTTGATCCGTCTGAGCTTGAGAGCGGATGGGGTGAATGGGTCCCACATATTTTAGTTCCGGTTTTGTTCCTGGTTTTGCTTTCTTGTTCCAAACGGTGATGGAGCACTTAAACTTTTTGCAATCTTCTGCTATTCCCATTGCTGCCACCCAAATGAACCAGTAGGGCTGTTCTACTTGTATTGAGGACTGATCTAATAAGCAGAAAAAGTCATTTTCGTAGCAGTGTATCCAAATGGGGTCCCAAACAGACATCCATGCTGTAAATAACCAAATGAATAACATCATCGCAAACATCACATAATGAAAAATTTACACAAACGCATGCAGAATAGAGGAGACTATCAGTACCATTTTGGTCCCTAAAGCTCAAAAACTGGCGGTCGGAGATCGCGAAACCGGCACTGAAGCTATTGTCGTCTTTAAATTTAATCCTCTCAGTCGCTCGTAAGTGGTCCAGGTACATGTCATACGGAATGTGGGTAAAACATTGTCTGCACAGCAATGGTCTAAACCATAAAATATAAAAGTGCATTAGTACTTAAATGTCACACCTTAACTTATAGAACAAATGAATACTGATCCAAACCTAAATTCGCAAGTCTCATTTTGATGAACTGAAAGTTCTTTTCCTGATAAAACCACATTGCAGCCCTTATCTCTGCTCCTGCACTTGAGCAAACACTTGTCCAAAAAGTTTTCAGCGAAAAGGTTTCGGATTGTTGTAAATTCTCCTCTGCACGTTGGGCAAGATTGGAGTCTTGTCTTGCAATAATTACAAACCGAGTGGCCACTGCTGCAGACGGTTATCGGGGAGAGTATGATATTGTAGCAGATTGGACACTCCACCATGCTCCGAATTTCCGGTACGTCAGCTTTAATTGTAAAAACGGATAGCTCTCGAGCCTCCGACACTTTATTTTTCTTGGAGTCTTCCATCACTGTAGATTCTGCTGGCTCCAACTGCAAATTTAGTGACTTGTTTATCTTCAATATTAATAATATTCAATATAGTTGTTCAGTATTTTTAAAATAATTTAATCCAAGAAATAAGAGGACGCTATGATTCTCGTCTTCTCAAGTAGAGTATGCGCTTGTGAGATTTTCTACATGGTTAGATATAAATCACATTGCAATTTTATGCATGCGTTATTCCATTTTACGGACTTACGTAAAATAACATTACGACAGCAATCGTCATTTGCTCTACTGTTATGATAAATCTTAAATGCTTACGTTGTACTTGGTTGATCTGCCGTAATTCCAGGAAGGAATATAGAAACAAAGTATAATCACCAATATTTATCAGTTGAACTTAGCTAGTTGTACATTTGTTGGGGCATCTTGAGAAACCTTGTTGCTGGCTGATTTTATGCTAATCTAAACTTGATAACCTCTCACATAGATGGTAAAACAATTATTTATGATAAATTATTTATTTTTTCTAATTTTTCCGAGTGGCTATGCATCACGTTACATTCTTGGAACTGGTTTAGAATTTCTATTATTATTTTTGATATCCCGTAAAATTGCACTAGGTTCTGTCTTAGTATCCTCTTCATTTGGTTCCAAAGTTGATAGCCAATTCGGCCCTGGTGGAACGCTGTAGTTGTCCTCAAAGTAGAAGGTGGTTACTGCCATACCACTCACATCATCGTTGAGCTGATTTATTTCAGGGTCGGTTGTGGTTTCAGGCATCTCAGTCGGCTCCGTGGGATAAGCGAGGGTTTCGTCTGTTGTGTGAATTGTTGTAGTTTCTGCAACTTCTTCAGCGTTAGTCTCGTTGAATTCCACACTAATACTTCCGTTCAAACCAGGAATGAGTGAGGATAGCATAGAAGAAATTAGCTCCGACAATTCGTCTTGTTTAACTGAAGAAGTGTTGCTGACAATGGCATCGTCTGGTGCTGCAGTAGGAGCTTTAACAATTGGTTTTGCTGGTGTTTGCGAATTCAGAGATAAAGGAGCCACTTCAAGCACATGTCCTCTTGAAATGTACCGTCCTCCTGTGTTAGGAAGACTAGAGTCACTACCCTGTAAGTTTCCAGGATTAAATTTACCCATGAGGGCATCATTATTTAGCGTACCACCTTGCCCCAGTCCTCTTCCACTATTGTCAGATTCAGGATTTCCTCGTCTGAAGAATGTTTTTGCGTCTTGCAAACCTCCATTTGGGTTTGGCATTTCCGTGTTTTCGAACAAAAAATCATTTGGGTCAAGTCTGTTACTTTCATCTGGGTTTTGGTTACCAATATCAAGTTTAGGACGATGATCCTCATCAAGTGGCCCTCCAAAGCTGTCACTGTTAAAAAAAAGGATTTTCAATTCATATTATAGTAATTTTATAACACAATTTTTATCGCATTTTGACATGCCATTTTTACCTGAAGTCTACATGAAATGCTTCATAAAGGCGAATGTCAGAATCCCGACTATTCACATCTCGAGAAATGGTGAACCCAAGGACTTTCTGGAGAAGTATCATATGGCCAGAACCAGGTAGTTCGTTTGGGTCCTCAAACATTATGTAGTGCCAGCCAGCTTCCTGTCGAGGTCTTCTGAACATTACTTGCTGAGCCAGGCCAAATCCTTCAAAGTCTCTACCAGCTTCGTATAATTTGTACTCCGTACTATTCGGGGTCACTATTTGAGACATGATGTTAGTGGTATCCATTAGAACTCCATCTATCACTTTGTAACCTGGAGGTAGCTCAAAATCCGCTTCATTTATAACGTTGATTGGAGCTTGAGAGGAAGAAATTCCGGGTTCGCCGTTGAACTTAAATACCTCCTCGTTTTGATTGATACAGGTTCCCACATGAAATAGTGTGATTTGAATGAACAAAATTGGAGTTGGAGTCACCATTTTTAATTTGTTTTGATAGAAATCGGACTTTTTCAAATTAAACTGCGAATCTAACTGAAAGTAATGCGAATTTGATTTAACAAGAGGTTTGTGTCGAGCTCAATTTAGTTTGATGGAAAACATGGAAGTGTTCAATATAATATTATGTAGATTGAATTCTCTCTGAGAAAAATTTCACTTGTGGCCTAATTAGGGACAATGGCTTACAAAACTGTAGTAAAAACGGTTTTCGTACACATAGCGTACGACATAAAGGCATTGTTTTCCATGTATGCCAAAGTTACTATTACTTCAATTCAGCCAAAATATTTTCATGCTTGCATAAATAGAATTTTTGTGAATTGTTGGAAATTATAATGTTCAATATTATCATCAGCAGTTGCAAATTACATTAACAAATAAAATTTGTTCATTTTCATTATTTGAATGCATTTTCATTAGTTTTTAAGAGCTTCAATTATATTACTCTCTCATCTTCGTTATGCGTGTGTTTCTAATTCATTCATGAAAAAAATTCGCATATGAAAAAATATAAATGCGAACATATTTTTCCTGCGAAGACGGAAATAGAGTTATTATCTGAATACAAACCGCTGTAATATACGCTTGAATGGAATTGGAAGTAAAGTATGGTATAAAAACCTTTTTGATGTATTATAAAAACGCTTTCACATTCTTCTGGTTACTTAAATATTATGCTTGCATATTTTTCTGTATTCCTTTGTTGGTACGTATATCGTAGCACACCAGATTCCACAAGTAGCTGTCGCACCGGGCTATGCTTTCAGAGTGGATTTTTTTTGTGACGTGAGATTTCAAGCGGAGTATACATTGCATTATGTACCTAAATGTGACCTTGGGTTTCCTCTTGTGTATACGAATACAATCCACACCACGTTATATCCTTTTCCCATTCCCACACGTTATTGCGGAGAGGAGATCTTCCAGTGTGTAAAGGGAATTCGGTTCCTCAACACATATGCTTGCTCTCGCAAGCGTGTTTGTTTACAAAATGACAAGCAATTGTTACCGGCTTGAAAGTTTATAAATTGTCTTGTAATTAAAGTCGTTTTTGTGCAGTAACATTTGAGTTCAGTTAGTAAAAAATGCGTTCTTGTCCCATCTGCTTGAGGCAGTTTTCAACAGTTCAAAATCTTCTTCGACATTGTCACGTTCACACAAATGAAAAGCCTTTTTGTTGTAAAATTTGTGGACAAGAATTCAAAGGAAAAGACGGTCTTCACATTCATTTACGCAGCCACACTGGAGAGAAACCCCACAAGTGTCAACTATGTGGAAAGTGTTTTTCATATTTGAGAACACTCAAGTCACACATTCGAATGCATTTGGGAGAGAAATTTTATAAATGTGGAAAGTGTAACAAGTCATTTTACTCTGCTGCCAGTTTGTCCAATCATGCCAGTGTACATGATAGTGATAAGTGGTACTTTTGCGTTTTTTGTGACATGGGATTTCCTCTAAAATATCGACTTCATGAGCACCTCCTTCATCACATTCGGGAAAAACCATTCTTTTGCAGCTATTGTGAAAAGGAGTTTTCTCAAATCTATCAGAAAACATTACATGCGCGAAAGCACACATCTACAATTTTGACAATCGTAAATTAAAACCGTAAATGAGATCATTTGAAATCAAGGGAGTGCAGCACCAAACCGAAAAAAGATGGAGCAATTATTTCTCGTTCTTATGTATGTGACAAAAATTCCTTCTTGAATGGTTGAACAGGTAAGGAAATGCAGACTCGTACCCATTTTATATTGTTATAATATCTATCATTCATTTTTCATTATAGCTTTGTGACAACTAGTTGACATGCACGATTGCAGGAAAGTATTCAGTTCTTGGTATAATATGACTTGCGTTGAATTCAATATCTCTTCATGTCACATGTCCAAAGATAATTGAGAATAGGGATCAATTTATTTTCAGATAAATTGTGGGATTATCAAAACTAAAATTAGTGAACATTAAATAGGTACAATTTCAGCTGTATAAACTATCACATATAATGGGTTTCTTTTTCGAAAGGATATAATGCAAAATAGTCATTAGCTATCATAATATGAATATAAGATACATAAATTTATTAAATACACTTACTTTAATACGCAGTTAGCTTCCATTATATATTAGTAGGGACTGTACTACCTATGCATAGATTTGGGAAGTGTTTGTGTCCTAATGTTTTTAATTCACGATTCTGCTTCCCTGCCAATTCACAAACAAGAAATGTGACCAGATCTGGAAATATTGATAAAAAATAATCACTATACTTATGATCTGCAAATGAGCCTCCTTCTGCAAAATAATTATCTGTTAGTAAATCTTCTACCACGTCATTACAATGCATATATTTATCTCTGATTAGTTCTACCAACTTCATAACTGACTTACCATCATACTTCTTGCTACCCTTGCTCTTTTTTCTCATTGAGAGGAGTTGTGCGATTTCTGTACCTATCGTTTTCTGCCAGTCAACCTCCAAATTTAGAAATTCTTTATGTTTCTGGTAGCTTCTATCAATTTCCGCCCTAATGGTAGCTATCCCTGGGTCATTTTTAGATTCTAGAAACCTAGCTACGTCCATCAAAAATTCTATGGTTTTGCTCCACGACCAGAAATATGGATGGTCCAGAGCTTGGCTGATTGTAGGTCGCTGCTCAGGTTTTCGCTTCATCATCCACTGAAACAAGTGGTCAGCAGAATAGTGAGGATGGCCCAGCTTAGCTGCAGGAACCTTGACGTCTAAGATATTCATGGGAATAAAGATCCCATGCACTTCACTTTCTCCAAAAGGATGTTTCCCGAGGGATATTGCATAGTGGGCTGTCACTCCAAGGGAAAAAATGTCGATGGACTCGGCAGTGGGAAATGGGCTTTTAAAGTTTATGGCACGGATGGCTTCAGGTGCCATCCAGTTGGAAATTCTCATGGAGTTGTCTTCTGCATGGGAGCCTCCTGTTAGTTTTGAGCTTCGTCCTAAATTCCCCAGTTTTGCAATTTCCCCCGAATACTTCGTTTCAAAAATTAGAATATTTTCTGGGGTAATGTCACGGTGGAGGATTCCCTCGTCGTGAATCCACTTCAGGCCTTGAGCTGCTTCATGAAGGAACTTTGGGAGTTTGCTCTGTTCCACATCAAAATATGGATCTGCATTATCTCTCATTTGGCTTAAGCTTCTTAATCGGGAGGCTAAGTTGCACAGCGCCAGTTCCATCACAAGGTAGTAGGCAGGGCCACTCGTTTCCTTCACTTTGTAGAATCGGAATAATGTCACAATATTCACGTTTGCGAGCTCATTAGTCCATTTCAAAGACTGCCAAATTTTCAATGAGGATTTTATGTCCCCTTCAGGTTGGACTCGCTTCAGAGCCGCAGGTATGGTTCCATACCATCCGTTGTAGACAATGGAAGTCGCACTTTGCCCCAGAATGTGGTCAGTCATGTATTGAACTTTCGTTTTGGCAAGTCTGGTCACTCTTGATTCTGCGTCTTCATGTCGGACATTTGTGTAAGCTTTTTTGTGTTCCGTATAACAAAAGTTAATATGGGACAACTTACGGCTTTTCTTATTCACATGTCTGGGAGGCAGATCCATAGGGGTGTCATCTGAACAGCTATCAGTTGTACTTTCAGTTTGGTAGGATGAATCGGACGTGGTGCTCTCAGCCTCGTCTGAGCTGTTACCGCTGTCAATGTCCATATCCAACAGTTTTGTTGCGAGTATTTGCAATTTCAAACTATATTTTTCGACTTTGGATTGCCTACTCATTGTAGCTCAGTTTATTTGGGAGTACTACTGGTTGGAATTGTTTAAAGGGGTAATTTGTCTATTGTACTTTTTAAGGAAACTGTTTAAAAAGTGTTTAAGGTTGAGAGTTGAGAGCTGGAACGCGATGGGAAAAAGACTGAGTTGACATTGAAAAACATATGCATCTTTTATATGAAAATTTTTCGGGCATAAATAGAACAGATGAAACACGTGTAAAGTCTACATTTCATTTCGAACGATACAAGTTTTAACTTGAACAAATTTAATCCTTTAATAAAACTTCAGAAACGTACGAAGGGTTTCAAAGTAGTAACGTATTTGTCGTTTTGTGAGCTAATCAGCTTAAAGGTCAATCATTTTTAAGTTGACATATCGGGAAATATGAGAAACGAAGGGTCCTTTAAGCGGTCATAAAAAACGTAACATTCTTCTTTTGGTCAGGAAAGGTAAATTTTACCGTTCAATGACCCCAATGAAATAAGATGTAAGAAACGTTCCAAAAAATGTACAATGTACTTATAAATGTTCGGTCAAAAGTCAGAACGACAGCAAAACCCTTTTCGGAGGACGAAGACGAGAAGATACCAGGAGCCAGCTGTCCATTGATAAATGCCGAAGAAATTCGTTCAAGCACTTCAAGTTTGAACTTGAGTTTCAGAAACGTTCTCTAAAACTTAAAAAAAGATAAGCCTTTATTTGAGCCTTTAAAAAAGCCCTGAGCTTGGGAAAAAGGTGAAAAATGAGTTTGGGTAGGGGATTGGGATCCTAGCTTCCATTCATATTATGCATGCACCCATACCACCTAAAACTGACGTATCTCTTCTTCATTTTCTTCAAGAATACTACATAAAAGCACATTACCCTTTTTTGGACTTTTTAAGTTGTATGTTATATACAAATATTATGTATTTTGTACATTTACAGAACAAACTTTGAAGCAGACGTATGTCAGTTTTCTCCTCAGCTGCAGAAACGCCTCAGCTCAAAACCCAGTTTCATCTTGTATGATTTATATTTAAACAAGATTACCGTGATCTCTTATAATGTGACTTTAAATTGACGAGGTGCACGACTTGCAGCAGCTACTAAAACTACACAAACTCCATCACAATGTAAAAATACAGTAGTGTAATTATTTAAAAACTTTTTTTAGTTCAAGTGAAAGTAAGTTTTTCAAGAATGTGGCTACGTGGTAGCAACGCCAAAGCCAAATCTTCTCCCAATTTAGTCTCCTCCATTGAAGTGCGGGATGAAAATGGGAACACAATGAGTGCAAATTCCAAGAATGTGGATGGTTCCACTTCCAAAGTGCATAACACTCGTGGTCGTGCTAGCGAACCATCAACGTCTGGAAATAATCTGAAGACTGAGCTTTCTCCCTCTTCAAACGGGGAGAAAGCTATGCTGGCAGAGAATGGAGGGGTGGAAAATGAATCTCGTTTATCTGGAAACGGTTTGGAGGTGGAACCTTTGCCCTCTGTAATTGTTATAAAGAATAAGCCTGGAAGTTCTGGTCAAAGCGTCTCTGATTTCCCCGTGAAACGAATTATGACAAGAAAAATTACTCGTACCTTGAAATCTGAGAGTGTAACTTCATCAAGGAGACTCAGCCCCCGTTCGAACAAACGGGAACTCCCCAGCGCTCCAAAGCCAAATAAAGTGGAAGAAAAGAAAAATATAGTTCCTCCACAATGCCATGTGTTGCGTAGTCTTAGAAAGTCACTAGCCGCTGTTCCTCCCGTCTTGGAGAAGGACAACGAGCAAGTACCAAGCAGCTCTCGTACTCGGGGCTCCATGCCGAACTTAAAACTTGAAGCCACAGGCCCTCAACTACGTATTCGACCTAACGTAACCACTAAGGTGGATTCAAAAACGGTCAACCAAATAGACCAAACGTTGTCTTCCGCAGTGAGCTTGGTGTTGGGGAAGAAAGTTAATGTTAGTGCAGCTAAGTCTCTTTATCCTAACCCTGAATTTCGGGGAAAAGATTCAAGGAAGAGTGCAAATGGGTTGGAGAGGGATGAGCAGCCAAGCACCTCCCCAAACTCAAACAAGAGATTGAAACGGGAACCTTGTGCGTCCACGTCAACAGCAGCTTTTTCTGAAGATATCAAACCAGATGTGGAAATGTTGAAGAATCCTGGTAACTTATTTGAGCTCATGCGTGTTCATTTTATTTCATTAGCAATTGCGGGTAAAATTTGTCTTTTTACGTTTTCTTTCAGCCTTTGAAGCTTCTCCGGAAGTCAAGCAGAACGGAAGTGGAGCACCAAGAGTGTTCAGGGAGTACATTCCACGACCATCTCGAAGCAGAAGCGTCAAAATTAAAGTTGAAACGATCTCCCCATCTTCGTCACTCGAGGAGCTTCCACAGGACAATCAAAATGGTGAAATAGAAATGTTAAACGTTGAGGATGAGGCTGAAATTGCAAGTACTTCCATTGCCAAGAGATTGAAGGCAGAATCAAGTAGGACAGCGTCCCCTGTAGATATAAAACCTGATCTGGAAGAGCTGGAGAAACTAGGTTTGTACACAATAATTCATTTCACTCGGAATTGAGATGTTTAGTTGTGAAAAAATTGTTTTTTTCCTTTCAGTAAACGAAGCTACTCCAAAACCAAGTGGGAGTGGGAGTCTTCGTCGTTCTACCAGGCTAAACGAGAGTTTGATGGCGCCTCAAACGAGCCAAGAGTTCATGCCAAGAGCAACTCGAAGCAGGAGTAGTTCAGCAGTCGTGGTGAAAGTAGAAAGTGTGTCTCCACCTCCCCCACAAGAGAATATTGGGGAAAATGACGAGGCAGAGGTGGTGGTTATAGATCCCGATGTCGTTGTTAAGACTGAGCCAGAATCTGAAGAATCTTCCGTATTGGATTCTAATATTACTGTGAAGACTGAACAAGAACCTGGGAATGTGCAGGTGGATGAGGAAGAGGAGGTGGAGTATCTAAATGAAGAGGAGGAAATTGCGTATTTTCAAGAGGAAGAAAGAACATTCCAGGAACTCATTAAACGTAAGCAATAACTTTTTGATTGCATGGAATTTAGCACATTGATGACACTTTAAAAAAATTATTGTCTGAATTCGCAGAAGAGACTAAAATGCAGCTTCGTTCCACAAAGTCGCAAGCAACCAGCCATACAAAAACCGTGCCAATAGCTACTGCTTCCCGGAATGCTGCAAGGAACACGATGAAATCACTCAAAAGAGCTTTGAAGACAGTTCGAGTTCGGAAACCATTGAAACTAGAGCCAGTTCCTGAAGTTAAGAGTACGCTGATAATTTGTCGCTTTCTGATTTTTCATAGCAGTTTAAATAGAAAAATATCAAATGATTGTGTCTGTTCCTTTGTAGAGCGCGCACCTAAAACTAAAAGGCCAACAAAAATGAGCTATGTCCATGATGTCCAACTTTCTCCTCCCGGAGAAAGTAATGCTGCCGCTGCAGTTGAGATTATTGAAGAAAACGACGTGGATGATCAGTATAGGGTGCCAAATTACACTGAAGAAGAGAAGACGAGACTTTATGGGGTACATCATCCCTAATACATTCCTTTAAATCTTGAAGAATTTGATTTTTTGATAGGTAATGGGAATAATAATGAAATTTTTGGTAAATACACAGGATAAGCAGTTTGTAATGGACGTGAAGGACGTTGATAAGGATCCCTCCAACATGTACATCTGGCAAATACTCGCGGCTCAATGCTGTTTGAGGAGGTATTCTCCATGCAGATTTGGACAGCAGCAGTTTCACTGTAGTTCGCCTCAGGTTCATTGAAATTAATTGAAAAAAAAATACAAAAAAAAAATATTTATCAAGACTTTTGTATTTAAATCATTTATCATTTTTTCTTATAGCGCTGGTTCTTTGCGGAGGAGGAATTCCGGGGCGAAGAATTTTGTCGACGCTTTCAACCCCTCGCAATCAACACAGCCAAGTTGGATGTCCATTTTGCCCCCGGATGGGAAATGGAAGAGTGTATAATTCAGTACCCTTATGTGGATAAGGACTTCTTTTTCAGGATGACAAAGTAAGGTATACAGTTTTAAAAACCATTTCTTTGTCGAAGGTGAGGTAGTTAACTTCATTAATTTTTACAGGAATCTCGGACGAATTGGCGAGACTGCGGAGTTAAGATGGGAATTAATGAAGTCTATGCCGTTGATGATACTGCAAAATTTTAATCCTTCAGCTATTCCTGAGTTGCTTGCTCACAAGAAGGCAGACGAAAAATCTTTAGGTATTATTACTATAATCAGCAATTAAGTACAAACATGGCAGGATTGCTAAATATCAATTTGAATTTCAGCCAAGGATTTACTGTCGTATATCAACGCATGGATTAAACTGCAGGATGCCATTGATGTCGTTCTCCGAGAAGCAGAAACGTCCAAAAAATTCAACTTTAAAGAAGGGGCAATCGTAAGTCTTGTAATTGAAATGTTTTTACTACTAAAATATTAGTAGCTTTTTACCAGGTGAATTTCTTCATGTAAAACGTCATTGATTTTTATTAGAAATTACTCAAGACCTTTCCTAGCTTGTATTATATGCCCCTGAAAATGAAAAATACTCCGCATTGCACAATCTGCTTTCCAGCCCAAAAGAAGGAAGCAACTTTCAAAGTGGTATTGACTTCAAAATTGACAAACTCCAACGGACCAAAACCCTATGATCCACAAACCCTTCAAGATATTCCTGATGGGGTGGCAATGACAAATCGTCAGAATGTTGTATGTTTTTTATTGAGCACCTTTTAATTATATTTTATGTATGATTTTTACGAATTTTAAGATAAAATTATTTGTTCATGTAGAAAGAGTTCTGGTGCGATGAGTGCTCGACGGCTGCCCAAAAGTATCACCGTCTCGCCCACTTTTGCTACAGTTTGTATCGCCTCCTGAGACAAAATATGGCTGGAGATTTGGCGATTTTTAAGGCAGAGAATATTCCAATCACGGACAAATTCGTGTTATGGATGCATGATGTGGATGTTAATTGGCGATATACGGTGAATTGCATAACGTTACTATTTTATGTTAATGAATTAAAAAGGTTACATTATATTATTAAATATTATTTATACTATTTCAGATGTTTCTGGATCTACAACTAACGATTGCTGAAGTCCAGGCGGAATTCCAGTGCTGAATAATTCTTCCGTATTTCGTGTTCAGTGTAAATCTATGAATCAACGAATCTATGAATACCCATAAGCAACTTATAGACTGTTTGTTGATGTTGGTGTGCTTATTTCAGTTTATATATTATTTTAAAATAAAATGACTCTCTGCTATGTTTCGGTGGAGTCGTATGCGTACGATAATAATTATGTGATTGAATCTAATTTACTGAACTGTCCATTTTTTAGTGTAATGCAACCAAATACTCACTTTCAAAACTATATATGAAAATTAACAAAGATTTTGTTCCAATTGCAATTTATTTTAGTAGCAGTTAGATTAGTTCAAGAATATAACAAACTAACAAATCAAATTGAGGGAATGTCTTGTGGAGTCACTCGACGCGTGAAAAATAGACTGTACTCCCTTACGTCAAACCTGACCGTGACCTTCTTCAATTTTTGGAACACACTCCAATTCCTCCAAATGGGTTCTTGCAATTTCATTGTCTTCAGCACTCGCATCCTCATGCTCTTTCCATTCATCATCAGTAAATTCAGCGTGTTAATGTTGGGAAGAAGCTTAAGCATGTCCTTCAGAGCTTCCAATTCCTCCGGGTGTTGAGGATAGCGAATGGAAAAGATGTTCAATCTTGAGAAGACGGTATTTGTCGTTTTAGTAATGCACGTTTGTGGCTCGTTGTTGAATTATTTAATCGCTTATCAATCAACAACATACCGCTTTCAGTGAATCTGCTGCAAAGGGAAGTCGGAAGTCATCTAGGTTTAATCCCAAGTTGCCCCAAAAAAACATTTTCATTCGCACTAAATGCTTATGGAGCCGTCCCAAGCCAAAGCATCCTACAATGTCTCAGAGCTCAGCATAGAGGAGAACAGAGACAGAAGGTGATTTTATGTTTACATTCGTGATCTTTACTGCACGATTGACTGGTGTACCATTTCAACCTAAAATAGCAGTTAATTTTTCATCAGAAGTAACAATCATAATCATGTCTTCAAATACTTTTCCACCCCCGCCTAATGTAGATCTCGAGGATCTCACTTGGTTTGGGTGCCCAAGTGGACAGTGTACTGTACATATTTACAGTAATTCTGCCCTCCAAACCCATTTCTTGGCGAAGCATCCGGGGGAAGAGTAAGCATACTAAAAGTCATCTCAATAATTAACTAACTGTTCCTTGATTGCATGTGATTGCTAGTTTAAATTTTGTTTATACACATTATTTCAATGTTCAAATTAACAGATTGAATTTGCGGAACGATCTTGCCCCAGGAGCCCTGGAAGGAAGAGTTTTCCTTAGGGCCAACTACTTCAGCAACAAACGTTCTCTTTTTGAGAACATGTTCAAGACATTGAAAACTGGGGAGTGTCCACCTGCACCTCCAGTTCCTGGACCATCGAAATGTGCTCCAGTTTCCAGACATCGACAATGCGATATTTGTGCTAGGTGCTTCACCTCAAGCAGCAGCCGCAACTTCCATGTGAAGAAGGACCACCAGCTCCTTCAGACTGCTGATGATGCTGTTGAACCTCCTCCTTCAAATGAGGAGGCTTCTTCAGCCACGGAAGGAGGGATGAACAATGACGTGCCTTTGCCATCAACCAGTACAGGAGATCCAGGAATCCGACCCGCGTCTTCAAAGTCACGAAAGGTCTTAAATGGGAAGCCTCGCAAGGTGATTAAGCGTGTCCGTCCAGGTCAGCATCTAAAGCTTTAAAGTAGAAGTAGTATTCTAACTTTTCTGTGAAAATAAAACTTATTTCTGGTTTTTATAGTGGGCCAACTTTTTCTTTGTGATCATTGCCCATACCACACTGAAAATCTCTTTGAGCTCAAACAGCATAAACTGCTTCACCAGGAAGGTTCTGACGCGGTTGTCTGCGAGGTGTGTCACTGGTTTGTAAAGAAAGAACGCATGAGTGTTCATAACGCAAGGTCAAAGTTGCATAGAAAAAATGAGGGAGGTGAATAATACAGCAACCAAAGGTTTTTGATATGGATTTATACCAAAATATGTTACTCTTGACTTAAACCTGTCCTACTTACTACGTTAATAATATTGTTAAGAGTTAACTGTGTATTTCAGGTTAATTATATATTTGCATGACAGTCCCAGTAATAATTAAATAGTTAATAGTCTTTTTAAAGAACAATGCGATAAGTTTACTTGCTACTTTGTATCATTGGTATGTAATATGCATTCAGCTTGCTATAATTTGAACATTATGTGGTGGAATGGAATTATCGGAATACATCATGTAACAACTTTTAGCTGTATTTCCAATTTTGTAATTTTAAGTTAATTTTGTTTATATTGAATATTATTATCAATTAATTGATAAATTAAGGTAGAAGAAGATGTTTATGATGTTTTAGTTTTATTTTCTTCAATTAGAAGAGATGATAAGTAGTATAAACACTTTACCTTTCAAAATCCATTACACTCCATTGAACTCCAATTTACTGACTGATTAAACATTGTATTAGCGGAATACGTACGGAGACGTTTAAACGCACCCGCCTTTCTCGAGGGCGGATCAAGCAGTGATTTCAGCAGAAACAGATGATTTTCAACCTTTGTTTTCGTCTGATCCTCTTCTTTCCACAGGAGTTGTTAGTTAATTTATCTTTAACCATTTTCTACATTCGAAGGCAGTTAATTTCCTCGCAACAATGTCGTCAACTTCACCTGCAGCCCCAGCTAGTTTTGACCTGGAAACTGTTGAAGTTTGGTACACATGTCGGAGTGAGAAATGTTCAAGGTTATTTTACTCGATTCCTGCCCTCCAAAAGCACTTCTCGGAAAATCACCCGGATGAAGAGTAAGCATTTAATTATTGAAGAAATTACTTAATAACGTGACCTTTAACCCTGATCTGATCATACGTTATCTCCTCCTTGTTTATAAACAGATTGACGTTGCCCAACAATCTGGCTCCGGGAGCTCTGGAAGGAAGAATCCTTTTCCAGGAAAACTTCAGCAAGAAACTCCCAGGATATCACAAGAACTGCAAGAAATTTAAAACTGCGGAGGCACCTGCACCATCACCTGTGCAATCTCCGGAAGCTGCTACTCATGTTCCAGTCAAAAAGAAGAATTGTGACTTTTGTTCCAGAAGCTTTAGCTCTCAAGGCGTTCTCAACTTCCATTTGAAGAAGGAACATGGTCATCACTGCGCCTCTGCTTCTGACGTTGGAATGGAAACTGTTACTTCAACTGATGAGGAGACTCCTCAAGGCAGACAGCTGATTGGGTTGAACAACACAGTCCCATCGACGACCCAAGGTCGGTCCCAATCAATGGTAATCAAAAGGAAACCTTGGAGCTGGAGTCCTCTCAAGCTCCCGAGCGCCCAGTTACGCCCCTTCCGTTGTGACCGTTGCAGCAAGGCCTTCTGCACGAGCGATAGTCTGAAGATTCATTTGTCAACCCATTCAGGTTTTACCCATGTCCATACGTAATCTAAACTGGAACTCCTCGATAACTAGAGCAAAAACTAAACTGATTTCCTTTCTTTTGAATTAGATAATGGATTCAAATGCAGCGTTTGTGGAGTCACCACGCGTTGGAAGAACAGTTTGGTTCGTCACATGAAGCGTGTTCACAAGCTCTCTTCAGATGTAGCCAACGCCAAGCCAGAGGGTAATGAGGTGAGGACCAGCCAAAAGAACAGGCTTATCAAAGTCAGGGCGGTCCCCAAACCCCGTCTGTCGAGGAGAGTTATTCTCAGCTGTAACGACTGTCCGTACAAAACAAAGTTTGCCGTGCGGTTCGAGAATCACTGCAAACTCCACGAGGTGGGCGCTAATGCTGCTGAATGCCACATTTGTGGTTGGTACCTACGTCCAATGTGTGTGGGTCTCCATCAAAAGGCATGTCATCCTGAAACTGTGAAGGTTGCTGATAAGTAATCTGTTTGTATTTGTACAGAAGAAGATTATCGTTTATACGGATTTTAATAGCTCTTCTAGTAATGTTAATTATTCAAAGTCATGCTCCATCTTTTATAGTCTATTCTATCTCAATTAAATGTATAATCTTTCGTATTGATTAAATCAATTAAATGCTTGGAATGTTTTGTTATAAATAAATAAATAAATCTGTACTACTTGTTCAACTTTTTTCGAGACAATCATTTATTAACGGGAGTAATTGACTTTATTATCAGTTTTTCTAAGAAGTAGGAAGACATGTAGAGTTTACATTTTTAATATTACAACACAACAATTACCCCCTTCGAGCGTAACTCACTGGAATAGAACGCTACTATATTTGCCCTTCAACTGGAGTCACTAATGGTCCACGAGGTATAAATACATCAGCAACTGCAACCGAATTATGTCGACCTTGTGAAATCCTGCCGTTCTTATCCAGCGCCCAGTTATAGTCCCACTCCGCCGCTATTGCCTTTTCGATCACTTCATCCACGTCCTCCGGTTTGATAGCTCCTTCCAAACGTTTCTGAAAGATATAAATAATTGTCATTTAAAATGAAGTCTGAACGAATCTAATTGTAAGTAAAACACGGAAACGTTCTAGGTACCATTTCAGACTCAAGAAATTCTTCAGTTTTCGCCAGGCTGAGGAGATCCTCCTCCTCCTTTTGTCTCTTCATTTCCAGAATTTCCTTCTCCACCTCCTCCCATTCTCTGAGTAGGGATTCTTCACGGACTTTTTTCACCTCGGCGTTTTCTGCGTCGTTGAGTGTAAAGATACGCTCCAGGTCAACTTCCTCACTGACTTGTATCGCTTCCTTCTCCAGTTGCACTTCCTTTTCTCGGGATATCCCGGCCTGGAACTTCCTGTTGTGATTAACAAAAGGCAACTTTATAATTTTGCTTTTTTTATGGAAATTAGTTTAGCTGAATTTCTTACCACAGAGATCTATTGTACAGCTCATAAGTTTGTTTGAGGGCTGTCACCTCCTCGAATTCCATTTTGGGTGGCGGTGTAACAACAATGTTCTTAAACATTTTGCTCTTCGCTATCGGAACCCAAATCGGTTTCTTGTAGTTTCGAACAGTTTGGTACTCAACACAACTTGGGAGAAAGAATCTTTTTTGAGAAAGAACTAGTCTCGCTAAACTGCTCTCCATTTTTGGAAACATTTTGCCAAGTCGGCAAACTCTGAGTCACGAAAAGTTAACTTTAAACGAGAAGGTCAGGGCCAAGTTAGAAAGTAATGTTGAATTTCATTCGAGTTCGTGGTGTTTATCAAATTCATTGCCAAAAAAGAAATCCGTTTCGTTGCATTTATCCCATACAAAAGACGGTGTCTTACAATACCCCACTTTCACTTTCATTTAGAAGAAGTCGTTCGGAAATGCTTTAGGCTTTAGGCTAACAATGTTAAATGCTATGTTTTAGATTTTAGTTTTTAAATCGCTACAATGGTAATAATATCCATTGTATTTCTGCAGTTTTTGTGCACTACCAAGCGGAAGAAGAGACGCTGAATTTGTAATGCAGTCTATTCTTTCTAAACGGAATAAGTATTGCAAATTGTCGCCATAAATTGCTATTGGATGATGAAAACTATACTAACACTTCACGAAACGACGCTAAATTTAAAGCGGGCTCAGTGACAGCGCGTGAGAAATGATTATTCCGAAATGTTGGAAAATAGATCAGTCTGACTTTAATAGTTTTCCCCAGTTCGCTTCAGTAATGATTGGGATTAGTTAAAGGCTTCCGTTTGGCACAATTCTGCTCGTATGCGAAAGTTGCCAGAAATGATTTTTTTGTAGAGACTTAAAAAACTACTGATGGTTTTTGAAAAATACAATGAGCTCAAATGTAAGCAAATGTTTTTCCTAAAAACTATTCTTGATGTGTGCATTTGGGTTGTAGAAAAGTATACATCAAGGCTAGCTTATGCTGCGAAATCCTAGTGCAGGGTTTGTATGTTGGAGTCGGAAAATGGAAAGTAATTTTTGTTGACCAACATATTTTCATTGTAAGAGTTGAATGTTGTTGGTCCCGGCTCCGCAAGCCATTCCATTTCCACTACCTTTGTCCAAGAGGAACCCATAATATGCTGTTCAACACTATTGCTGATTCTGAAATTTTAATTGAATGTAGAGGCATGATCATTTGAACCAGAACAAGAAAGTTAGTTTTCCCATCGCATTTTCCAGGCCTTCTTCTAGCGACAGTTACATATTTAGCAAATGAAGCCCATTTTAAATGTGGATGAACTAAAAGCATAGAAAATATGAGATGTGTGAGTGCTGCAGTAGCTCTGCTACTAAAGTTTCCAACATATAAAGATGCGTGCGTCACAGACGAGAATATTTAATTATAATTGCTTTCACCGTCCACATCTTCGTCGTGGTCGGTTGACGAATAGTTTATTATTTAAAAAACCTATCAAATAGGAATATAGAGAACTTAAATAGGGATACAGAAAACTTACAACGGGTCAGGGATTAAACTTAGGTCAAAAGGTGATCATATATATTGCTGTCACCAACATTTGCTAAATTCGTTTAATCAGCATAGCACAGCATTTATGTATTTGGCTATTTAGTTCAGTCTTTTCAAAACTATTAAACTTGTAATCAGTCAGTCCACAATGCACCGACTTCAAGGGGTCATAGTTTTTAGACTTAATTTGTGATTCAAAATTAATATTTAAAAAATATAAATTGGTGTTTTCCCACGATGAAAATAAAATGCAAAGTGAAAGTTTATAGTTCTCTTAAAACGTTGCTCCTCAACACCAACACGTTTCATAATAGAATTATACACGTAAAAAATACATTTAGTCTCCATACTTGTGGTCCAGTTATATAATTTGGGGTCTGAGCACTGACTGTTGGAAGCAAAGTATTTCGTCGTATTATATTTAAAATAATTATATAATAGTACTATTTTTGCAATTGAATTAGTTGAATGTTGACTTAAAAAATTATTTTAATTCTTGGGGTATTTTGATCCGTCAGATTACTGTGTTGTAGTTTTCCATTTATGTATCTTGATAACATCGGTCGTTACGTCATTAGCATAATTATTAAAATACTTTGTAGCACAACAATGTTAAATGGCATATTATGAGTTTACATGTACAAACATGTTGTATGAACTAGAAGTTGTACAAACAGCGACAACGGAGTTTTCACTTAATTACGATTATGATTAGCTATGGTTTATGACATTTTGGTATTTTTTTATTTTTCAGTGGAATAACATCGTTGATCGTACAAGGAGTTATTTAAAATGCCAAAACGAGTGAAATGTCTAAACATTAAGGTTTTTAATGTGATTGTATCGAAATTTCTTTTATCAAAAAAGCTTTTAAGGGAAAAACACTTGTGACGAAGTGAAAAACCCTGACTTTCCACGTTCCAAGAATTGAGAAATAAAATATTATTTAGGATCAACACTTAAGTGGACTAAACGAAGCAGACATGGAATTAAAGTGTTTAGCTCGCGAGCATTTGTTATGTATTTAAGCCAACGGACAAAAAGCTTGTATTCAAATAAATCAGGCCATCTGATTCAGGCTGACATGAAAAACCTCTTGGAATAGAGTCACCTGCTAAAACAGGTGTAATCTAGCACGAAAAGCAGCACGAATACATACTTAGCGTCCATTAAATCGATAATTACCAGACACTGCCAAATGTTTTATTAGCTCGCAGAAATTTGAAACGGCTGTGTTATTTGTTCACTGTTCACATTGAGCAGCTCATAACTCTGTTCTTTCTTGCACGAAAATTTTAAAAGAAATGGGATCAACATTTCGTTGTTACACGCGCAGTTTGTAGCGGCTGCAATAATATATTGCGTAAGAAGATACCAAATATTTTATAGACAATTCATCCACGCGCCAATTTTAGGTACATAAAGAAATGAATGGAATGGAAAGGCCGGTCGAGGTCAGTTGCTGACGGAGCTTTGACAGATCAACTTCCAGAAAAATGGCTCTCCTCAACGGACTTTTGAAATATTTTGTGTTAAACATCCGCGTTTCTGACTACTGCGCGAGTCTCCCTTACAAATGGAATGCGACAACGCGACGAATGGAACTAAAGAGCGGAAACAAACTATTGATTTACAACATTCGAGTTGCGCTTGCAACATTGTACTTATTTTTGGCTTTAGTTCAGATTATTTGGACGTGGACAAGTGCAACCACAATGGTGACCGCACATAGCTCCATGTTTGCTGCTGATTACGTGACGAATATCACAGCCCTTCTTATAAACTCCCTGGTTCCGAAACCTACAGTTGATCTCTTTAACAGGATAATTGAGTATGAGGAACTGCGACACCCTACAAGTCAGTTTAAAAAACAGTTTTATATATATTTTAAGCATTTTTACTCCTAATTTCTAATTTTCATACAGGCTCTGATAAAGAAACTAGAAAGACGGACAAAGGAAGTTTCTTCATAAATTACCTAATGCAAATGATGGCTTCAACGGGTTTATTCACTCCGTTCATGTATAATTTGGACATAATACGAAACCCATGCTTTCCCATGTATGTCGGCTATTGGCTTTCCGACCAGTGTCAGGCTCAACTTGGTGTAGCATCAGAAGCCACTTGGACATTGGGGGAAATTGCGACAAAAGCTGGAATAGCGTTGGTGTCCTACTTTAACTGGAGCTTCGCACTTTCATGCCATTGTTTCCACGTTTCCGCAGGATTGGTTTTATTGGGACATTGCATGCGCTCCTACATAACTAAATATGGACGGTCAGTAAACTACCTTTAAAAACACTTTGGCTCGATGTATAAATATTAAATATAAGCATACATTTTACATTTCTAGTGATATGATGGAAACTACAGCAGTGACGGCCCAGACAGAAACGAATGCCTTGCGGTTTCGGGAGCTTCAAGTGATTTCGTTTCTTCACAGATCGATTTACTCCAAATATTTCCTCACAATCTACATTGTTTCAATGGTTGTAGCTGCTGTAGTGTCTTTGTATAGTAGTATTAATGCACTTTATAACCCTGGAGCTGTACAACTGGGGTTGACTATTTTGTGGATATGGATCACTTGTGTGACAACCTTCATATTTACATTCATTATTGGCATCTTGGCTGGTGTGTATAGGGTGTCCAAACGGGTGAAGGCGAAATTGAACAGTAAAACGGTGTTGAGAAGGAACAAATGGTTTCGAAGATTTTTGAAGTCGTGCCCGGAAGTAAGGGTTTCGATTGGAGGGAATAATTTCTTTGATGAGTTGACGCCGTTGACATTGGAGAGCTTCGTCATTGACCAAACGGTGAGCTTATTGTTGCTAAAATGAACATTATTGTAATGGTACTTCGTATTAACCCTTTAGTCAGGTAAGTTATTTTTTGGTCCCATATTGCGTTTTTAATGTATTACACGAAGGTCACGGCCTTCTTTTGGTAAGTAATATGCATACGTCACGTCACCCCATAGAAGCTAACGGTATTTATGTGCTTGTGCACCATGAGACGTTAATTAATAATACCTACATGAATTCACCTTTAGCTTTCTAGCAAGGAGAAATGATTACCTATTTACAACTTACGAGTAAAATATGGCGTGCCCAATGGCTGTTAAATCAACCAGCAGTTGAATCATGCTTTAAATTACTGGTAGATGGTGAATGAAAGAATACAATAAACCTATTTAGTATTCGCCTGCTACCTTGAGAACAAAATTAGCTAAACTTTCTACTGCACAATTCATACAAGCCCAAATAAAAGTCACCGGTAGTGTATAGTTACTCGTAATAAATAAAGTTATGACCTTCATATGAGTATATATAAGTAAAAACTTAACGTCGTTGAATGTGTTGGAGCTCCAATTCTATTATTTGCATACATATTTGATAAGCATTTTTATGGAACATTTCAGTTTCCGAAGAAACACAAACTAGATAACCTAGTGTTACATTCTGACATACAATCAACATAATTTCCACGTTCCAACAATGAGTAAATCATTAAAAAGAGGAATAACAATATTAAGATCTAGTATATTCCAAAGTTTACTAGCGAAAGCTCACACTCATCGTCAGCAACATATTTCCCCTTGTCACAAAATACCCCAAATTCCACCAGCCTCACCAACAACAATCAATCACAATCATAACCGTACTAACTTTAACCTTGAGAGTAAATTGGGGCAAATGGCGATTTAGAAATAAAACCATGTCACTAGTTACCAAGAAGAAGGGAGTATCCTCCACTTTCATTAATTATCATCAAGTCCTTCAAAAACTACATAAAACCAAGGCAGGAGCTCCATAAAACTTTTGTTCAAAAGATTGGAAGAATGCAAAGCCACCAACTAAATTCACGCTTGCAAATTGAACTGGGCAAATGCATTCCATCCATGCGCTCGCAAAAGCACTCAAATATCATCGTGCTTTTTGTTCATTCGATCTCTTTCTTGCGAGCCAGTTGTTGTGAT
>JAQGAP010000612.1:0-30505 GCA_034697805.1 Orchesella bifasciata
CAAACCTCATTCATTGAAATTGTAGTAAGGCGTTTTGACACGGTGAGTGAACAACTTGACAAGGACTCTTTTGTAATAAATTGAATTCCCGATTGTCAATAAAAACTACCTCGTATTCAGCTCAAACTGCTTCCATACATTCATTCCATAAACTCATCCTTTCAACTTTAGTTCTAGTGAACTTTTGAACTTGCTCCTCCCCTTTCTGAAGTCTGCTGTCAACTCTCAAATTTAATTTGCAAACTTGTTCCTGGACTTGACGAAACGACCTTGGCAATAAACCCCGTTTTTGAACTCGGGTAAATGGAGAAGTGAAATGGAACTGATCTCAAGTGATTTAATACTTTGAAATCCCCACAAGTTGTGTATTATTATGCCCTCAAGTCCTCAATCCAATTACGGATGATATAATGTCAAAAACTTGTTGAAACAGATTATGTTGTGTGGGATTTTGGAAAAGCGCAACGGATCTCACAACGAGGCTAATTCGCAAACAACACGTCAAAAAATAAAATGGGGATTGGGGTAACGTAACCAAATCGTTGCATCCATCTAGTCCTAAGTGCTGTAATGAAAATTGAAGGGATACGATAAACTATTTGTTTTCTAGCCGATCTCATGTTTCTTGCAACAACATCATCATCATCCCAAGGCAGTTTTAAAGACATCTCATGTTTCAGAGGATGTAGTAAATAGTAGTATATAGCTTACCATCATGATCATCAAGGATGGTGGTGGAAACAGAGAGCAAGAAGAATGATCAAGGACGTATTCCGGAGATCGTTTGCGTTTTTCCACTAACATGACATGAATGAGATGTTTGAGCAGGGTGAGAGTGTGTAACAAGCAGAAAAGGCATGGGAGCATGCCATGCCTAACTAACTAGTTTTGTGTCAATCGGATTCAGCTAAACTTTTCCTCATGAAAACATGAGCTTTTTTGATAGCTCCATCATTCAAGTGTCTCTCCACTGTTTTATAACGATTTCACTCTGAATTGCAAAAAATATTACGTTAAACGCTTTAGTTTTTCTTTTGCATTTAGCAGCAGAGAGGGCCTCGAAAACAAGAAAGAAAAGATTGCTTTTGGTTACATGTTTATGGATGCGGCAGTTTTGCTTTAGTTTCTATTATACATAATACATTTTGGGTTGGAAGAGGAAAGTTTTTTTTGGGGCCCCAGGGGAATTGAATGTTATACAAATCTATCCAGTCTCAGAAGAGCATGAGGAATGAGCCATGCAAAATGAATGCATAATCAGTACCATACTAAAACATTGCACAAGAAGAAGTTATATTATAATGTATGTTTGACTTGGCTTTTTTCTATTTCTTCTTCTACTTCTTCTCCTACTCCAGCTCACCTACAAGATAAGTACTGCTTTAACTTTAGCTCGTTTTCGCTCATGCATTTAGTTATCCTAACGTGAAAGCTCTAAAAGTTCATTTTGCATAATAAATGGCAAATGTTACAAGGGAAAGACGTTGATTACAAGACTCTGGTGTCTGGCCTGATTGTGAGTGAGTGAGTGGGTGAATTGAGTGTGTCGGCTGTATGCAAATGTAAAGCAAGGTAAAAATTACACTGCAACACAATCTCAGTTGTTATAATCATCTATACTACTTAACTTCAACCTTCCACCTTTTGGATAGCATGACTTGATCCTCAGTGTGGTTTTCTATGCTCAACCTTAGCATCCTCTTTCCTCTCAAGAGCCCAGTTGCAAATTCTGGAATCATTACCATTACCATCTCTCCCATCCGTAGTACCGTACATCAGACTTAAATGTTATGTTTGTAAAAAAACAGCAGCGTAGGAAACGGGACATTGCAACTATGCATGCTGACTGGAACCATAAATAGAACTACCTTTTTATTACAATCGTCACGTTTTGTAGCTAGTGCTTTTCAACCCAATTCCTTTAGCAATTGACAACGTGAACAACTACGTGCACGACACGACACATTTGTCCCCTTAAATTATATATTTTGAATGATGTACATGACCTTCCAATTTTTTCAGCATATATTGTGCTATTATTTCCTATCGAGATATTTTTAGGCGCTCGTCTGCCAATTCATGGAATTTGCGAACCGGCCAATTAAGCGTCAACATAAAATGGCAGTGTGTATATGAATAGATAGTTACATGGAACATGAATAATATTAGCATTATTATTACGATTTCATGGGTAAACTTACCTTTCGAACAGGTGGTGGTTGCATTTTGTCGTAAATATAAAAGCGATTAGATATCTAGGTTAGTCCCAAGCCAGTCAAACTGCAGTCGAGTTTATCTTCCCGTTGCTTCCCTCGAGTAGACTATGGAATTGAAGGTTGGAGAGTCGTTGAGACGTCGGCCAGGATACAAGTTTACAGCAATAACGTACGTAGCAGCGGAGATGAAGTGGCTAGTGCTACTTATGGAATGTTGAATGAATGTGTAAATGTCAATACACACAATGGGCAACCAAGCCTCCTGTTTTTGGTGGATATGAGCTGGTTAGGTTTCTCCAGGAAAAATATACGGTGGTTTGGAGAAGTACACAAGGTATGTGTGATGTGTTTGATGATGATGATGATGATGCTCTACTATATATGTTTGTATACTCTCTGGTTAATTCTTCTTGCTTATTGTGGTCACGACGAGAATACTTTCCCGGATATAAAAAAGGTAGGCGTAGGTACGGTACCAAAACCAACCACGCGATGTCGATATTCGCCAAGTGTATATGGAGATGATGGTGAAGTTTGATGGTGGACAACACGTCTAGTATTATTTCAAATACAGCAGCTATATGAACTCAGATACCTTTTGCTCCCATTCATACAAAGTGGAGAGTTGAAAATCGGTATATACGATGACTATAGCCGAGTTGGTACACGCGCTATTTCTCGTCTTCAAGTTGGAAGTCGTAGTGGTATGGAATTTACGAGTGCATTTTCTTCAAATCAGAGTGACTCTTACATTGCATTGCTCTCTTAAATCCTGTTTACCTTCTCTTCTTTCTCTTGTGTACTTTAGGATGTACACTATTTACATGCACAACAAACAAAAACCTTGTCTTTATCTATTATGGGACTTTCTTTTTTGGTGGCGTGGCGCGACTTTATATTTGCACTTGATTGACTTATCAAAAATCAGACTTTGTTCAAGTTTATCGGCATGAAGTGAGCCTAGGCAGATTAGGAGAGACTCCACGTTTCGGTTCTCAAGAGAGAGGGAAAAAATTACTTTTGTACAAAACTAATTGGAATGGGAGGCTCAAACGGAAATGGCAAAATTACAAAGAATATATAAAACTCTTTCTTGGAAGATGGTTATGTGTTTCTCTGAATTGGTTTCCAATTCCAATGTTCGCTCAGTAGTAGATTACAGGTTGCTGAGGAGAAACATTGACTAGACCGAAAAAAAGTTGAGAAGAGCAGCAGCAGCAAGTAACAACAACAGCAATTGCTCATGCAAAATAATTTGCTTACGATACAAGTGCACAAGAATGACAAATACTTTTAACAAGTAAAGTTGAGTCGTATACACACAAAAAAAATGAGTAAAAAGTTACCCAACCCTTTTCCTAATTTTTATGTGATGCTCTCAAGCAGTTTCGCATTTCAGGAAAAAAAAGTTTATTACAAAAGGGAATGGGACATGCAGAAAAAAACACACATGTACACATTCGAAAACACAGACACCTTACAATAAAGTATGAATGTAGGTGGCAGTACTCATAAAAAAGGAGCTAATGAAACGGAGAAAGTTGATGATGTCGATGCTGCAAATTAATGATGATGATGACGAGCAGCAGTACAATAACATTATGAGGAAGGAAAAAAGACGCGAGTTTTTGCACGCTCAAAACCGTTCATGATGTTGATGATGGTGACACATACATAAATAATTATGATGTCAATTAAGTCTCACAAAACCTAGGAGAACTGCCGAAAAGATTGTTTGCACGAGAAAAAAATACTGTAAAAGAGAGAGCAGAGGAAGAAGAGAGTAACAGACACACAGAGTCAAACAAAAACACACAAGATCATGCACACCAACAACCGACGAACATGAGCACACACTTTGCTGCTTAGCAAGTCAATACATTCCATTACTAATTACACCCCTTTTTTTATAGCAAAAAACAAAATGTTGGAGATGATGATGAGATGCACCCAGAGCTCAGTTCATATTGCTCATTTCATTCAATTCGTAATGTTTGGTTGGGGATCGTCACTTGGTCAACAAAAATAATGGGTTAGCATCATCATGCTCATGACTGATAGTCTGCTAGCACCATCCTTAATTTTTATCAATTGGAATGAAGCAAAACTCACTTGATTCCGAATGAAATCAACGTCCCCTAAATCGGATTATGATGTTGAACTAACTGAGCGCACCAGCAAGCCAGAGAGAGCAGAGTACAAAAAACTAACGTTTTAATTTCAAAAATTCTTTACTTAATGAGAAAATGTGCTTGTCTTTCTCTACTCCCCGTTTACTCTGACCAGGTGGGCCCTGCCTGTCTTTTCTGTGGTGCTCCCTTACTACAGCACTTTTACTTACTAGTATAGCCTTTGCTACTTTCTCTCCTTTTTCTCTAACTCGTCCACTCGCTTTTCCCCACTCCGTTCCCTGTTTGTAGTACGGAATCTGAGTCCTAGTATATGCTAATAGGAAGAGGAATACACTCGTGTGTTCCGTACCGTGCAATGTGTATATGAGCGGAGAACTTTTGGAGGAGCGGAACTCACTCAACGTCCATGATCATAATGGTGGCGGAATAGGAAGACTGCCCTTATATAGTATGTACCTATAGCCCTCTGCATGTGTTTGTGTAGCAAAGGATGGAGAATGGGAAAAGGGCTGGAGCTCTGGAATATCAGAACGGCTCTGTGGTGCTAGTGCTGATGATGATCATGATCATCATGACTAGGAACACACCGTCTTCTCCTTCCAGTATAGATGTACGTACATGGTATATTATGTATACTTTTCTCCGGGAGTTAGTCCAAGCTTTGCACTTGGAAAACCCTTGCAATAATGTTCCACACTCTGCCTAGTCTTCCTTTTCCTGTTTCCCTCAACGGACAGAGTATGATATAAAAAAATACGGAGAATGGATAGTGGCCACTTTTTCAGTTATGTTGGATGGAGGTAGAGAAGAAACCAAACATGCACGACCATACGGACCCAGATATTTATGCACATTAATACACAAGCGGTATATATGGTAATGCTAACTGTATTTAGAAACGGAGCGGCTAACTAAAAAAGCTGCTAACCAAGTTAGCAAGCACATTTTCTTGCCTCTGTACGAATGTTCTTTCACCCAAAAGTACACTCCCTTATTAATGTCCGTACGGGCAAGCATGGCCATACAAAAGGAGGACTGGGCTGCTAGACTACTACTACAACTACACACTCTACTGAAACCGAGTACCAACTCATGTATTGTATTGTAATGCTTCTTCGCTCTATCCCATTTGGAAACTACAAGTTTTGTCCATAAAAGTTGGCTGAATGCAATCCAATACTCTCTTGCCCTCTCTTACTCACTCTTTCCTCAATACTTAGTTTCATTGTCAGTCAGTGTGTGGAGGAGTTTTTTTTCAAGGAGCTTAGGTCAAACTATTAAGAAAGAAAGGGACTTTTCTCCAGAACTTACAATGCAGAACGTTATACACACAACGTAAGTGTATGCACAGGAGAAGACATGGCATGGAACAATGGAACACGGGATGGAATGGCTCTGTAAGCACAGACCTTTGCGTAACATGCATGCAGTCAATGTATGTATATGCATAAATAGGTGTATACCATCAAGGTATGCATATGAGCACTACACCACCTTTCTCCAACTGGGCGACTCCTCTCTAAAAAGCTCAGTGCTTGCAAAAGTCGCAAACACTTGCGTACATGCTTGTCAACTTTATTGTAAAACAGAACAAAACGGTGGCTACAAAAAAATGCCTTGCTTGCTTACTTAGTCTTCCCTTAATATCATCAGTTTGTCTGTCCGTCTGCCCAAGTTATTGAAAACAAATGGGATGTGAAATCTCGTTAAATATTTACAACTTAATATGTTGTTGTGATGCACGCGCTTTAACTACAGCCATCGATTACTTATTACGGGAAGTAATTTGATTGCTTTTCTTTCTCATCCACCCGTTTGGATTGCCATGGGCCTAACATAACATAACATAACGTCTCCAGTTACCTGTCTACCAGCATTTTAGCATTTGAAAAAGTGGCAGCCAAGGTTTGTACATGTTTCATGGCAAAAAAAGAAGAAACACCGTCTATATTCATACACGTCAAGGTTGGCTTGTAGTAGTATTTGCTCGGGGATGGAGGAAAGAATGAATCTAGCATAGCAATATTCCATCCAGTTTACCACTCAGGTTCTGGACAACCGTTTTTCCTGTTCCTGTTATTCTATTCCCAAACACATACATGTGTGTGCCCAGTTAAACTATGTATATTTGGAGCATTGTATAGCATGTCAATTTTACTATTAAAAAGCAGCCTTGATTCTACGCCCATCTTGTATTTCAGCATGTGCTTCCTCCAAATGAGAAAATATAGGGAAGAATGAATGCTGGGAGTTGAAAACCTTTCCTTTTTGTAGTGATTCTCTTTACGAGAATGAAAATATTATGGTGGTATGAGCATTTGGTTTGGATGGAACATGCTTTGAAATGGGTATCTTATTACGGAGAAATGTGGCAACGATGAGAAACAAACCAAAACCCAATCCACCCTCTCATAACTATGTAGGTAATGCAGTGGTGTATGGAGGCTCTCCACAAAGTAAGCAGAGCCATGCATTTTTGAATAGGTAGTTGCATGAATGCATGTGCTCACTTCTATCGGCTTCTCACTAGATTTTCTTGCCTTGCTTACTCACTCTCTCTCGTTTCGAATGCCAGGCCATGCCATTCAATCCCCCATCACACCATCCATAAGTATAAGGAAAAGGGAAATGCGTATCAACACCGTATTTCATGGATCTTCTGTTTTTATTGATCGTTCCGTTTCCTTTCCTTAAGCTGCTTCCATCATACCACCACCACACCACCACTATTTTACGTTGCACCCTAAAAAAATTCTTACGATCAACTTGTGCTTTCTCTCTCTCCGCGGCTCAACAGACGTAGGTAAGTATGTAGTTTCCCCTTGCTTACTACAACATGCATGCAGCTCCAACTATTTTCCACTAGCTCGGGAGAGGAAATGTTAGAGAACGTTGGGAAGGGAGAAGAAAAGGGTTATACAATAATACATTGTGGCTTACTTTACTATAAAGATTCCTTCATGCAAGGTTGATTTAACCAGCCAACAAAAGGGTTGCTCCATACTACTGAATGGAAATGTTTTGCTTTAGCGTAAGAAAGGAAAACACCCGGCTCCATACCTATCCTACATGTCAGATCCGATCTCTGAGCTGGTTTCGCAGCCCCAAGTTTGGAGTACCAGCTCGCTGCTACACCTACACTCTCGAGTGATAAAACAGAGGGAAAGTTCGGTTTTTTTCGTGTATATTTCGGGTTTGGTCGACCCACTTTTTCATTTGCAACAAAGTAAAATGCTCATGTCACTTCAGACAATGTTCAACCTTATGCAATTCAGTAAAAAGACAACTGGACAATTTTTTTTCACAAACATGGTCATCATCATTTATTCGTTTCATTTTTTTTTGGTTTTTATGCATATGTATTATATATTTAATAATACATCAATAATAATCATTAATAATAATCATCATCGTCAAGATTAGTAGCAGAGTAGGAATAGTACTTGATAGTATAACGTATTATTAATCAATAATCATAATATAATTTAATTTACTCTTACATTTAGTACCGACGACTTGTGTAACATTTTTTGTATTTGTATTTAATGTATTTATGTATTGTATTTTATATGTGATGCTTCAATAGTTTTATTCATATTTGCTTTTTTCCCTAAATTTAGTAATAATTATCATAGTATCATCATCTTCAAGTTTCAATAGCCATAGTGTTTATTTTTTTTTGTATATTATGTACTCTCGTCTTACATAGTGATTCACAATGTTTCTTACCGTTACCATTATATTTTAATACGGATACGTGTGATGATGATGGTGATGATGGATCGGGGGATCCAGTCAGCCCAAAAATTAATATACAATTACGTTACTCTACCCTACAACGATGTGTAATTCACAGTATTTACAAAAAAAGAACAACTTACACAGTGTTATACACATTCGTTTTTAAATCTGTGTATTTTTGATATAGGTTTTTATATTATTAGCAATAATATATATATATGTATATATAACAAGTTTATTATGTACGTATGATGCACTGATACAAGAGGATATTTCTTTCGAAACATAACAAAGTGTCGGAATAAATTAGTTCCGCCTAAGACAGTTCAACATTTTACAAACATGGTTCCGCTCCTAACATCAACTCTAACCTGTATTTTGTTCGGAATCATTTTTTTGTTAAAGCCTAAAACTATATAAGATAGTATCTGTCGAGTAATTTTTTATAGCGTTATGTAGTAGGTAAGTTGTAAGTGGCTTCATGACTTTTTCTTGTGTACACCTAAACAAGATCATTTATACACGATTATCGGTTTCCTTGTTCTGATAGAGCTTAGTATTTTTTTAAAAAAAGTTGTAGGTTGTCATTAAAAATTTAGCATTCATCTCAACTCACATCTGTTTCTCTTAGTCGACTCGTGTTGCCTTGATGATTAAAATTATTATTACTTTGGTTTGTAACATACTGTGTGTGTGTGTTTGTTTATATGAGCCTAATTTAAGCTTAACCTTATAGTTTTGTGTTTTTCCCACTTTATTTATTACTTTCTGGTTTCTGAAATTTTGTTTAAGGAATTAATGATCATCCTGACTATAAAACCCATCTGCTCTTCTCTCGCAAGACAACAAACAAGTTTTAAACGGAATAGAGCTAATTTGCTAACTAATTTTTTATAAATGGTGGGTTTCCTCAGCAATTAAAATGTTATTAATAATCATCTCGATTATATATAATGATATATCCTCATCTTAATTCTTCTCAGTTTCTCAAATTACCTGACATGACGACACCTAATTAATTTCCTGGTCATTCATCCTGTTCTGGAGAAACGACGAATGTAACATATTTTTTGTTTATTGTTACGTAGTACAGTTTTGTCATTCGTGATTTAGTTAAAACAACACCGAGCAGACCGACACGCGCATACTATACTAGTCATAGTCTTATGTGTATAATCATGAGTAAAAATTCGTTTTCATGGGAACGAGACAATGATAAAAAAGAGCCTTAGATGATAAACGCGAGTTACAATATAGTATTGATTTCTTTTGTTTTTAAAAAGTATTTGTGTTCCTTCTTCCTCACAGAGCGCTAGCTCAACATGCACTTTATAACAATTAGGATAATACTTTGTTCAATAACCTTTCACATTGACATTTAAAAACATCGCTCCCCAATTCATACAGACAGACTGTTAAAAACACTTAAAAGTTTCTACTCTCCCATAAAATGTTATGTTTACAGTTCCGAACAACAATTTTTATAAAATTCCCAAGTTAATAATCATTGGTTTGATAAAAGATTTTTAAAATGTCTAGACAGACGTTGATGATGATGACAAGTTAAGAGTTCTAACTTTGGTTGCAAGTTGCCTACAAGACCAAGGTTTACGTAGAGATAAAAATGAACCAGGAACATGCAAGTTTTAACATTGCTTTTGATGATGATGATGATGATGGTAACAATTCTAAATATGCTTTCTCTTCTTCTGAAGTTGTTTGGGATGAAAGAGCAAATTTTGAGAATTCAATTTTTACACCTTGTTTTTTATACTAAAACTGTCATGCAACAAAAAGTGAAAGTAAAGCATGCCACACAACTACAAACACCAGTTTTATATTTTAAATGCCAAATAAATAGTTCATGTGCCATAGTGCGAATAGATGCAAGGATTATGAGTGACGGCTCTAAAAATAAAGAAAAACAGTAATATCACCAATCCAGGAGAAAACTTTTCACAGAGTGAAAGCATATTGCTTCAGTTTGTTCTTGTTTTTCATAAGTATTATAATTTAATATTGACCCTTCATTCAAAATTCTTCTTACTTTGTAGAATTAATGTTTCAATAGTCACTTTATGCATATTTTACTTATCAACCATACCGTTTGAAGTGTTGAAAGATTAAGATTAAAAAATTGAGTTTTTACTCATCGTCAAGGTAAAACAATCATTTAAAACAATGGTTGTGTCCACGTCCAACCTAATCATGATAACAAGTTTATATTCTATAAATGCAGTAAATATTAAATATTAAAATGTAGCTAAGATCATTTTCCTGATGTAACAGTGATATTTAAAAAGCTGCTCTGCTGCTGCTACTAATACATAAGTTTAGTACGGTTTCTTATTCATTTTCTAAAACGGAAAAGAGAATAGAATAAAATGGAGGCTAGCCTAGCGTAAGAAAGGGATTTTATTTCACTGTTTTTTTTAGTTCGTGCATAGTTCGTGAATCGCATGTCCTATTTAAAATACAGAAATAAAACGTAAAGTCTTTTTAGCAGTTATTTTTTTAAGTATAGAGCTCGTGTATGTAACTAATAATAATATGATTTCCTACTGGTTTTCCTAAGTTTGTAAAAGGTCAGTAAACATTATTAACTACGGTTTAGTGACGTGTTGGCGCATATGTAAATTATCATTATTATGGAACGTTAAAAAACATTAATGAATTAAACAGAGAAACGATACATTTAAAATTAAAAAAGTTTTATGCTAATTTAACAACAATATTAACTAAATAAAACAAACAAATTCTGTTGCTGAGAATACATCATCTTGATGCTGTTCCATCCGTTTAAAATTGGTGACAACTCTAAATTATTTATACGTTACCATCATCATCATCATCATCAATCACCAAGTCATGCTCTAGTTTATCTAATATATACCACAGTTAAAATGTGTTCCACTGTTGCCACTACATAAAGATATTGTAATAATAAAGTTAAAAATTATAGCTATATCATCGGCATACTACTTCGTTTAAAAACGTAAGCCTTTTTCCCGTCCTTTGTGTGTGTACCTACCGCGTAACTTTATGTACATTTATAACACAAACATAATTATTATGATACTAGTAAGCATAAACATAAACATAATAATAATATAATCATATGTATGTATGACGCATTATCACAAAATGGTATCATACCATAATATATAGAGTAAAACTGTAACAGCAGAGAAATTAGTTGGTGATGTAACGTTTTATGAATTTCCAAAGTCCAATCGTAACACTGAACCGGGCTCGTCGTTTGTTTCAGAGAAAAAAAGTATAAAATATCAATAGAATGCGGCATTGTGACACTGACAACGTTGTAAATCCATAGTAGTAGTCATCAGTCATCATGCATGTTTCGTATTGTATGAATCCGTTGAACCAAATAAAACTTGAGAAAATTCTTGGTTTGTCATTGGTTTGCCTGCAACTTCCTTGTCCGATCGGGATGCTCGTCTAGAAGAAGAGTTCAAAGCCCTGGTAAAAGCCTTTGGGTCGAAGCTCAACATGGAGGCTCTTTGTCTGAGGAGCAGGGCCAAATGTCGGTAGTTCGTAAACTGTTGTCGTTGTCACTGCTGCTTGATCATCTTCTGGCTCCCCATTTCCAAGTTGGGCGATCATCTCCCTTCTCTCATCCCCAAATTGCTGTTTGTGGGGACTATTGTTAGCATCAGCATCATCATCAAGTCCACGATGATACGAACTAATCATAAGATAGCTGCTGTTAGTAGTACTACCACTAGGAGAAAGGTTCTCTATAGGTCACCTCACTTGACAACTATCCGATTGTTTAGCAGCTGGGTTTGAAGCACCACCATTCTCACGCTCTACCACGTCCACACCCAAACCATCCTTGTTTTTGAGGGAGTAGCCCTCATAGCAACGACTCAACTTGAGACGGATCGGAACATACTTTTCAGAAGCCTTTTGAGCTCCACTAGCACTATCACTTCCACCAGACAACGCTGTTGTTGTTGTTGTTGTTGTTGATGATGCGTCTGGTGTTGGCGTTGGGGTTGCATTTCTTGGTGGTAATGCATTGGTGTTCTTCCCCTTGAATTGGGGGTTGGAAGCTGCTGCTTCAGAGGTTGAAAGAGCGGTCACTGATGATGGAGTGTCGACCTTGTCCAGTTCCAAAACTAAAACTTTACCACCATTCCCACCACCGTTTCGAAAACAATTGCTAGATGAGGAGGAGGTAGTGGTGTTTCCACCCGTTGATGTGGTACTTGCCCCACTATTATTTTTGCTGTTGTTATTATTATTGTTGTTATTACTTCCACTAGAATTATTTACACCTTTGTCCTTACTACTACTATTATTACCCCCACTACTACTGTTGCTACTTTCCTTTTTTGTATTATTTCCGTTTGAGTTGTTGGCTAGCGGCTCGTGCAAGCTACTCCCACTGCTTCCTTCACTACTCCCTGTAAACCCAGAATCATTCTCTACGCTATCGTGGTTATTTGGTCCTTGGGATGAATTGTCACTTTGTCCTCCTGGAAGACCATTCTCGTTTAACTTTTTATTGCTACTACTTCCGCTTCCAGCTCCACTTGCTGCACCACCACCCTCACCACTATTTGCACTTGCACTAGTATCACTGCTCGCAGTCACAGAGCGACCTTTGCCCAGACGGAGGATTAGCTTTGGCGTTGGCCCATCAATAACTTTCACCTCAGGACCAGGAGATTTGGAGCGCACAGAGCCATCATCTGTCTCACTTCCAGCAGATTGACCCGCCTTTCTCTTGTGCTTTTTGCCACGCCGTGTTCCAGAAAGTTTGAGGATTTCTTGTTGTTCCGTCATTGCATACTCTTGCATTATCATCTCACGATATTTCATGTGCACCTTTTTCAACTCTTCCATTGTTGGTGGGGCGGCAGCTTCTGGGAGACCACGTTTCTTGGGAGGTCTTCCCTTTGCCTTCTTGTTTGGCGTTTCTTTGTCCGAGTCTGTTAAATGGTTGGTATTAATGGCCGCAGACATGGAGTTGCTACTGGATTGATTATTGTTGGAACTGGATGCGTTGGAGAGGTCCCCAAATTTAATTTTGAGTTTTGGTGTTGGATGATTCACAACGTTGACTACTGCGCTGATCGCACTTCCTCCTGATGAGACGTTCGAGCCCATGCCTGATTTAGACAAGTTTAAGTTCGTTAGCATTCCTATCTTTTCTGGTTTTCCACTGCCAGCACCACTCGGAGAATCATCTTCTGCAAGCGTGGGTGGAATGAAGGTGCTTCTGCTTGGTTGCTTATTGCTACGCGCACGTTTCCGACTATTGCTATCACTCGTGTTTGTTGCAGATGCAGCAGCTGCTCGCTCTCTCCGTCGCTCACGTGGTGCATCTGGTGGAATGATACCCAGTGCAGCCATTTCCCTGTAAATTCCTCTACTCCTTCTCTTTTTCTCTGTGCCGCCAGAACCTGCACCTCCAAGAGCTCCTTTCAACGAAGTTGGACCTGAGTAGCCCATACTTCCAGTTCCATTGCTATCATTACTCTCGTTCCCACTGGGATTATCCAGCCGATAATCTTCCTTTGTTGGAATGATGGACATTGAGGCAACGGCTTTTGGAATTGTGATAACAGAACGACTTATCGGATGTGCTGCGGAACTAGATGGTAAGCCAGACATGTCTGATGCTGAGGGGCCAGGGAAACCAGAGTTGGATCCCCCATCCATATTCATATCTTGTGTCCAGTACTGTCGTAAAAGCTCTTTCTTTCTCATTCGCCTCAAGTTTGATGTGTTGTTCATCATCGGGCTCATCATCCATTGCTGGTGATGACCAGGAGGGTAGGATGGTTCTGGGGTATACGATGTTGGAGGATGATAGCCAGAAGTTGCCAGGTGGCTTGGTACGGAGCTATTTTGAGAATGTTGATTAAAGGGATGATGGCTAGCCCCCGGATGGGAGTTGGTTGAGCTGTAGTTTGCATCCAAAAAGGGGCCCTTGATCTTAACCTTGAGCTGATTTCGGGACATATCCCCACCACTTATACTACTACTATTGTTTCCCTCTGAAACCATGCTTGCCCCTGTTCCCATCACAGAAGGACCAATCACGTTGACCGACACGTTCATGTCCATCTCTTTGGAAGCAGCTGCTGTTGGAATTGCTCCATAGCCAGCACCAGAGATAATATTGTTGTTCACCATCGCCGACGGCTGTTGAGTATTATTTTGAAGCTTAAGTTGACTACTACTAATATTAGATATCACATCATTCACAGCACTGTGAGACGGCTGGCTGGTGTTGGGTGCTGTTGCTGAAGCAGTATTTCCCATGCTGGGTCCTCCAAGAGATGATTGGGATGATGTTGGGACAGTGTTTATTGCAGAAGGTTTGGGTGTTGGAGTTGCTACAAGTACTTCAAGTGCCTTATCTAGCTCTTCCAAATCGTTTACCGTTGTCGCTCCCGCTCCACCCGTAGAGCTGCTCATGAACAGTGAAGCAATCTCTGAGCTTGGATCTTTTGCATGAGGAAAGCCAATTTTGCCAATAACAGACTCTTCCCCAGTCACCACACCACCTGCAGCTGAGCCACATGTTGCGGAAGAGCTATAGGTACGCATATCAACAGGACCTGGGAGAGGAGCTTGAAGGATGGGATGAATGTTTGCTTTTTCAGCGGCTGGGCTTGACAACGGTGGAGGAGTGATCAAATTGCTCAATTCTGCTTTGGAAACTGTTGTCTGCTGCTCCAGTGATGATTGCTGTTGCTCTTTGAGATGAAGTTCAGCAGCAGCCGCAGCTGCTGCTGCAGCGGCGGCAGCTTTTCTTGTGTGTCCTGAATTCTTGGGATGGTAATGATGGTGTTGTTGTTGTTGGTCAAGGTCACGCTCAATCTCCTTTTTCAAAGGTACTGGGTTATTGGCAGCATTGTTGCGATTGCGACGGGATGGCTTTTCAACATGGGGCACCGGCAACGGAAGCGGACTAGAATTAGTTAAGTCTGAAGACTTGGAGTGTTTCAAGTCTCCAGCTGTGTTGGAATGGACCTCACTTGATTTTCGCCTTTCTCTCAACGCTCGTAAATCAATCTTTTCCTCAGAGTTTTCTTCAAACTCGTCAAAATCAATGTCATACACTGTTCCGGCCAGATCTTTCCGTACACCCACCAAGTTCTTTCCTTTCCCTTTGCCACGACCAGACCCGCTTCGTCGTGGAGTTGATGGTCCCTTTCCTCTTCCTGGTGATGATGCAGTTTTACGCTCTCCGCGACCCTTCCCTTTTGCTGGGCTCACCATATCCTCTATCACGGCATTTACTCCAGAAAGCTTGATTTCAGCAGCAGCCTTGATTGCAACTGCGCGTGGGGTGGATGCTCTTCGTCCTCTCCCTGCACTGCTGGCTTTGGGGCTGGCAGCATTCGTGGTGGCAGACACAATGGCCCTATCACCTGAACTTTCTCTTCCAGCCTTTGGAATTATATTCTCAGTCGTCTTGTTTGCCAGCACAGCACTAAAGTCTGGACCGTCCAGATGGCTCTGTTGTTGTTGTTGTTGTTGTTTAGCCACGACGGGGATGTTAAGCGGAGTTACTGATGCTGAAGATGAAGCGTTTTCTACTACAACTGAGGATTGATTTGTACTTAACCCGCCGGCGCTTGATGGAGGGAGATGAAGGTCAATAAGAGAGAGCGTGGTTTTGGGTAGGCCTGTGATGTTCTGAGCAGTGTTCCCTACCGCATGATTGTTAACAACGCTTTCAATAATGTGAGCAACGGCTGATTGGAGAGGTGGCGCGCTCACATTCTTCATATTAGTTGCCAACAACACGGAAGGTGAAGTGAGCGGAGGTTTGGCAAGTGGTGGCATGGAAGCGGAAACCAGAGGAGAATTGAACTTTCCTTCGAACACTTCAGATGGTCGACGCTGTCTACTATTACTAGCCGGTGAGGGTGTGGGCGTATGCACCGTGCTCGAGGTCACAGGGATCCCGCTCATAGACGAAGCAGAGGACGAGGGTGGCGTATGTCCTTGAGAAGCTTGGTTTTGAGCAGACATTTGGTTTTGTTGATGTTGTTGTTGTTGATGTTGTTGTTGCTGTTGAGCTTGTAACACGGCGGAAGAAAGGAATGAAGCGAAAGAGTTTTGAGGAAAGTTGGGGGATCCCGGACCCTGATTTCCCAGTAATCCAGGTGAGCTTTTGGGCATGGGTACTTGAGTAGCGTGAAGAAATGGTGCAAGGGGATTGTTTTGCCCAGCTGCGGCAGCTGCTGCTGCAATTGAGCTCACTACTGATGCAAACGCTGGGTTGTTTGCTAATGCTGGATACATAAAAGGGTGCAATCCAGCGAGGTTTGGACTAGCTTCAGCTGATGCCATTGCAGCAACGGCGGCAGCTGCTGCTGCAGCCGCTCCAGGACCATAAGGTAGTGATTGAGAAGGGTGAGGACGACCATGAAGTATTGGGCTCACCATCGGGGACGTGACTGGAGGAGACGAGACCGTGTCTACGGATAAGCTTCCATGATGATGATGATGATGATGTTGGGATTTGAGAGATTCAGCCTTTTCGTTGTCAGTTGACGAACGACTCAGAGAGCGACTATTAGGTGTTAGTGACTGGTGAGACATGCTTGGTGCATGATGATGCTTATCACTCTCTCCATCCATTTCAGAAGAGGGAGGACCCTGAGGAATAGTAGTACTTTTCCCATGTTGCTCTCTGCTAGCTCCACGAGGATGAGATTGGACAGGAGGAGAGGGCTCGGGAATACTAACAAATTTAGATGGTGGCGAAGCGCTTGGAATGGATACGGACGACGAAGAGGAGGTGGGAACAGCTGCTGAAGTAGTATTTCCCTGGCCTTGACTCGGCGGAACCCATCTCTCGTCCCCTTGAATGGATTTGCTGCGGTCGGGGCTTGCAGCCGTGTGTAGTGAGCTGGGGCACTTGATAGGAGGCTCGAAAATGGAGTGTTGAGAGTTCTTCTCCTCAACAGGTTCCCCAGCAGAGTGCTCAAGAGATCTATCCGAGCTCAAGTCAAGCTTCTTTTCAGAGCCTGTGGGTGACTTGACTTCGTCAATGATGTCACAAAGGTCGGATGAGCTTTCCGTAGACGGTCGATGAATACCAGACTTTCGTGCGTGTTGTAATCTCAGCTTTTCCACCAGGTTGAGCGTGGCTCGAGCGGAATCCTCTTTGTTGTCTTCCCGAGAAAACAACTCTTGAGAGAAGGAGAAAGACAGGGAGCCACTGGAAGGGGCATCATCCGCATGGGAATAGTCTTCCGTCACACTCCGAGCCAAGTCATAAAGCTCTGTGTCAAAATCCAGGATTTCTCCTTCCCTCCCTGCGCCTGGTGGAGAAAATATGGATTTTAAATGTCCCCCTTGGGTTGATGTTGATGGAGTGAGTAAAGACTGTTGTTGTTGAGCTGAGGAAGGGGCGTTTGCGGCGGAGGGATCTAGTCTTGGTCTCTTGCTTTCTGGCTCTGTATCCGATAACCTGGGCTGCTGTTGTTCCTTTTCTTTATTTTCAGAAGGAGTCAAGGGAGAGAGGATGAATCCAGATGGCACTGGTGTAGAATTCTTATGAGATTTTGGAGTAGTTTTGTTGTTGGAAGCGGGTGTGACAGGTTGGTGATCAACGCTTGGTTGTTGACTTTCCGAAGCAACACAAGAGTTTTCCTTCTCCTCAGTTCCAGACTCTTCAGAGTCTGAGAGACCAATGGAACCATCATTATTGCTTTTCCGTTTACCCCCAACTTTGGAAGAGGGAGAGGCGGCGACTGTTCGAGCAGGAGAATGAGAGTTATTGCGGCTTCTCGAGCTAGGAGCAGTAAGAAGCTTGGCAACATCCACTTTCCCAACTGGATGAGAGGGCTCAGTTGGGGGAGCAGACTCGCTTTCAGACTCGGATGACAGTTGAGGACCCGTATGTTTCACAGGTGACTTTCTCCTACTTGCTGCTGCTGCTGCTATTGCCTTCGCCGCAGATCTCTTCTCGGCGGCCTTGGATGCTGTTGTTGTTGTCTCGCCATCGCTATCTTTTTCAACTTGGGCGGAGACCTTTGATGATTCTCCCTTTCTTCGGGTCCCTTTCTTTTCCGGAGTCTCCGTGGGGATAGTTTTACCTCCGGCGGAAACGGGTGATTTGGACTTGTTGGCTCGCTGCTGGAGTTGTTGTTGTTGCTCATTGGCCTTCCGGAGTGGCGGGTTGCGGGAGCTGAGCGGAGAGTTCTTGTTGGGTTGTCTGGACGACTGGTGCTCAGGACTGCTGCTACGCTCGGTGGCATGCGTCGGGGCGGGCTCTGGCTCTGGGGAGGGGGAAAATGCACTCCTGAAAGGGTCACCTCGCCCTGGTCCAGACTTCGTGGGTCGACCATCCTTGGCGGTGGGTTTTTCTCCCGCAGGAGTCTCGGCCCGAAGTCGTCGGCTCGGGCACCGCTCGGAAGTTTTAAGCTTCCTACCTGGGCCCGTGTCTTGCGCGGCGACAGCGGCGGCGAGTTTGGATGCAACAGAGGCGATGACTTGGTTACTGGAAGCCTTTTTGGTAACAACAGGACTGGGCTCTGGGGACGCAGATTCAGCTGAGGAAGATCGGGAGGAGGAGGATGACGAGCGGCTGGAGCTTGATGAGCCTGAGCTACTACTCCCGCTGCTCCCACTGCTACTTGAGCTGCTACTCTGCTCCCGGCTTCTTCGTGACGCTGACTGCGACCCCTTGTCAAGAAAGGGCCAGTCAGAATCCCGAAGGCCGCGAGCTTCCTTACCCACTCCAGCCGCTTTTGCCACGACCCCACTCGCTCCCGCATCAACCTCCTTCTTGCCCTTTCCAGTCTTCCCGAGACCACCTGTACATATGGTGTCATTTAAAATGTCAAAATGGTCAGCAAACCTCAATGCGCAGTTGTAAAACCTGCACCCCATAAAATAATATATGTCTTTTTTTACCTTTCACTGGAGGACGATCTTTGCTCGTTACTTTCTTGGCAGCCTCAGCCACTGCTGATTCAATCTTGGCGCTTTCAATTGCCGCAAGTCGAGATTCGCTTTCACCATCCTCATCATCAGATTTCCGTGATGGAGATTTACCTCCAGCCCCTTTGCCCCCTTTCTCCAGCTTGGCCTTCTTTCTGGACAGCTCCATCTCATCCTCAATTATTAGTCTGGCTGCAACTGTGTTACTGAGACCACTACGAATATGCTCTGCAGCCTTCTTGGCAGCTTGACGTTGGGGAACGTAGCTCACATTCTTGGATGGATCATCCTTATCATCGAAATCAAACTCGTCATCACCGGTTCCTGCAGCTTCCTCTGCGGCTGCTGCTGCTGATGTTGTTGCCGCTGCTTTCTTGGCTCCCTTTCCAGAGCTTTTCCTTTCTGGACTCTTGGCTTTCTCTCCCTTTTTGGAGACTGGTTGCTTGAAAACTTTCTCCTCTGTATCAGAATCTGAAAGCGTTGATACAATGCTTGCAGATAATGCTGCTGAAGCTGAAGCCTTTGTTTTCTCCTTGGTTGGTGAACTCTCCTCCTTTGGAGTAACTGCTGTGCTACCTGTTGCCACAGCTTCAATCGTATCAAGTGCCGCTTGCTCTTTCTTCTGTTTAACAGAACGAATGCTTTCCGTTGCCTTCTTAGCTGCTTCTCGTTGGGGAACAATTAGCTCAGTTGGATCAAATCCTTTGTTCTTTCCCTTCTTTCCTGTGGCCTTGCCCTTCCCTTTGGGTGATGTAGTAGTAGGTGCAACTACAGGGCTCGACTTGTCCCCTTTCGTCTTCTTCGACTTGGCATCCGGAGAAACTTCCGCAGCAGCAGCCAGAGCGGCTGCTTGTTTGCTAGCAATAGCCGAAGAAATTGTTGCTGCCACAGCAGCTGCTGCACTTGCCTTGGTTTTCTTTGTTGCTTTCTCTTTTGCCGCAGAGGCAGCAGCAGCTTTGCTTGCCTTTGTTTCCTTTTTGGTTGGCGTGGTCAGAGCAGGTTTTGCATCTTCTGATTCAGAGTCAGAGTAAATGGGAACATCTTTTACAGTTCCAGCAGCACTGGCCGCACTCTGCTTTCCCCTGACGACTGGCAGTTCCAGCTCATCAGAGTCTGACAAGTAGCTCGTGGTTTTGACAGCCTTGGTGCTTTTTACAATCGCCTTGCCCTTGACTTTTCCTTTGAGTTTGTTGGCTGCACCCTTTTTGCTCGTCGTAGGAGTTGTGGCAGCAGCAGTAGCCGCTCCATCCATGCTGGAATCACTGTCAAAAAGATAGGACAACGGTTTCCGATTCCCCGCTCCTTTCCCTCCTTTTGTGGCTGCAGCAATAGCGGCAGCAGCTGCCGCTGCTCCTTTTCCAGTTGCAGCTTTCTTGTTTGCTGTTGGGGCGGTTGCTGCTGCAGTGCTACCACCAGTTGCTGCACGTTCACTAGTTTCACTTTCACTATGACTTGAGCCACTTTCTCCCAGTAGATTTCGGCGTCTCGCACCATTAACAAATTGCTTTTTGTAGGGGTTCGCTCCCGTCCTTTCAGTACTTACACTATTCACATTAGCACTAGCACTACTACTATTACTTGCGTTAGTTGATACATTAGAATTAGCATTGTTTTGCGCACTGCTATTAGAAGCCGCAGCAGCGGATGTGCTAGCAACAGGTTTGCTACTTGTGCTAGCCGCTGAGGTTGAAGGGTCAATCAGTTTAGACTTTTTACTTTTTATTACACCGTTCACAAGGAGTTCTTTCTTAGCATCTACCCCAGCTATCAGGGATATCAGAGCTTCGTAGTCAGGTAAACTGGTTTTAGTTGTTCCTGCTGATGAGGAGTGAGAGTAAAACTGATCATATATTGATGGACCGTGATTCGCATGAAGAATGGCTTGTCGATCGTCATCACTCAGGTCATTTTGCTCGGTGAGGAGAACCAACTGTTTCTGGAAAGTCTGTTCTCGGAGACGGAAGAAGCTACGTGATAACTTTTCACGACGACTCACCATGTAACACAAGTTGCGTACCTGTAAAATTAGTAGGATATGAGTCAAAATTGGGTTCATCATCAAATCATATCTACTTATAACTTTACTACTAAAGACAACTCACCCGCTCAAGATCTTGTCTCAGCTGCACAAACATTTTCATTTGTTCGAGATCCTGTTCTTGTTGCTGTGTGAGTAGCTGGGTTGTTTCAGGTCGTGGTGGTACCAATGGCCGATTATTAAGTGACTGAAGAAAATCATGCAAAAGTTGGTTTGTTTTTATATACGTAGCCTTGCCAATAATGAAATAATACGGAACAATATTTATAAAATACCAGCATTTACCTTTCTTTTCAGTTTCCAATAATTAAATATTAAGATCACAATATCCATATCCACAGCTAAATTTTGAGAAACGTCCTTAAGTCTCACGTATTTGTAAAATTCTGCTTCAATTTGTTGCAACTTTTCGGCCCTCGCTTGATTTCGTTCTTCTGCAGTCATTGCCTTTAGCTTCTTCTTCTCAATATCTTCTTCAGATCCGGACTGTGGCTTGTCCTTTTTGGTGTTTACGCTATGCTTTTGGCAGTAAGACTGGAAGTAACAATGAAAGATAAATTTTAAATTCTCCATCCTAAAGTTAACCTATTATTTCATAATAATAGGCTAATACAACTAACTTGACATACCCTGAGCTTGATTCCATCCTCTGCGTTCTCATCCACAATGATTGGTTTCATTTCCAGCCCGTTCTTAAATGCGCAGGTGACGTGATACGCGGTTTTGCATGTTTTTACAGAACACTGGATGCACGCGCCGGTTTTCTCTTTGCAGAGGACACAAACAAGTGACCATCGGCTTTGCTGTGATTGAAATGAAGAGAAACACAGTGAGTAACTGACTAAAAAAGCGTTGGAAATAGCATAAAGGTAATTACAAATAATGCTTCTTACAGGGATCGCAGAGATTTTGGTGATAGGCTCCATCTTCTCAACAGATCCAATGCTTACTTCTGGAATCCAAATGGCACTAAAACGAAACGAAAAGCAACATTTGACGTTGTAAAAACGAATGAGAACAATTTTGTCTATATGAACTTTCTATTGTCAAATAAATCTTAAATACTCACCATGCAACATGAGCCCACGTGTGACCAGATCTTGTTGCTTTCATTGCACCTCCAATGTTTGGACATAGAACGCATGTTGGTTTGATACCGAGAGCTATAAAATTCAAACAGGGTATATTATAAAAAGCTCGATAATAATATGCAAACAACTCAAGATATTTTTTATGCCAACACTCGACTTACTGCAAGTTCTGCAGAGCCATGAGCCTGATGGAATGGTGGTGATGCCGTAGCAAGCTTGATGAACACAGATATTACATGAGTCGCAAAACACCATTTCGTTTCCCTCTTCTGACTCGGGCTATTAATTTTAAATGAAAACATGAGATTACATAAGATTCCATGGAAATCTGTACACCTGCGCATTCTAATTAAATAACATCAGACTCACCGAACGGCAGACATCGCAAATGACATTCTCATCATACTCAATGCCCAGTCCCTCCTGACTCTTCAAGATGGTTTGCACTTGCTCCCAACACTGTAACTCCAGCTCTTCAATCACTTGTTCCATGAGAAACTCTGATATGAGAGTTAGATTTTGCATAGCCCTGTCCGCATTGGAGCTACCCAACCACGCAGCATCCACATCATCCAGATCATAGCTACAAACTTTCTCTGCTCGTGCTGCTGTCGACACAAGTTGATGGTAATCCGGATTGAAAAAGTCATCATGTGTAACTCTGACGTATTTCTTCTTTGGTCTAGTAACAAACAAGGGAAGTAATTGAGTTATTAGCTATTATTATAATAACCTAACAAAAATTGGTAGGAAAAGGTAGTAAGTGAAAGGGAACATACAGCCTGAAATCATGACTCCTATCAGCAACAGGCGTGATGAGCTTCACTTCGGGCTCTGGTAATGACTCTGGATTAACAGGGACCTGGACTCCCTTCTCCCACTCTTGCTTCCACGAGTCCGTTATCAGCCAGTACTCTTCTGGAGTGAGTGGCTCACTATCCGGTAGTTTCATTGCACTAATCAGGTCTTTGCGGTACAACTGATGAGTAAGGACACCAAGTTAAATATTACTAGTTTCAAACCGTGTCAACGAAAAGTAGAAAAAACAAATTACAGCATAAAAGCAGCCAAGCAGTATAATGTACAGTTTGTGAGCAGTTGATTTTGTTTTTGTAAATAATAATGATAAATATGCAATAAGCAAATAAATGTTGAGTAAGGTAAGAAAAAAGGAATGTTCTGAGATTACTGAGATGGTCTTGGGTACCTCAGCTGGAGCCTCTGCTGAGTTTCGATTGTAGATGGAAGACACTTTGAGATCATTTAAGTGTCTCGGCGTCCACATTCCGGTTAGTGAGCCATTGCCACCAGAGTTTGAGCCCGACCGTGTCCCATCTTCATCAGCGTCTGAGCCAGAGGGACGCCGACGACGGCGTTTCCCTATTATGATGAAAGAAATTATGTCACACATTAGCACTAAAACTATTAAAGTATGCAAATGAACTGCACACGTGGAAAACTATCAAGTTCAAGGACGCCTTGAATGGCTTGAATCAAATCTCACCTTGGCTATCATCCGCTGATCGGCCAGGTTTTTTCACTCTTTGTGACATCTTGGCGATGGTAATAGCTTATCTGACTACTTCATTATTATTTTGAATCTGGAAGCACAAAAGGAAGAAATTAGTTTTAAAAGTTATTCATGCAAATCTCAAGTTTATTTACACTTTATCGCAGCGTGGCTCTTTTGCATAATCACGGAAGTAAACAATACTAAAAACAACTAGCTCAACATGTGCCAATAGTACCATACCCTATCACTATGATTTTTCGCTTGAGGTTGATTGCAAGGTCTTATGAATCCCAAATATCCTATTTAATATGGCTATAAAAAGTTTACGAGCTAGGCTGCTGCTAGTAGTCACAATACTATTAATTGCAATCCGTACTAATAATGACACCCCTATTTTTCACACAATCCAGGAACACACTCGAGACAAAGCTAAACTTTGAGGACAACGACCTTTAAACAATATTTTTATGAAGAGTATAAAGAACAAACCTCACAAGAATAGTGGAGCATTATTTTCATGTACTCCACTAGTACCAACACGACAATATTATTATCAATAAAAATCATTCGTTTTCTCATTTAATCAATCCAGAATATGTATAGTCCTTCCCCTTTTCTTTAAAGTATTTCCTTTTCACATAATCACTTCACTTGATATTATTATTACTACTCGTGTGCATTAACATATTCAACGTTGAGTGGTTAGGTTAGGCCACGGCCATGTGTGACCTTCACAAGAAGAATCTAATCATTTTTGTCATTTGGGTTTATTCGATCGTTGCCACTCTATACATCATCATCAGCAGCAGCACGACGGAAGTCTCATGAGCATGTCCATCACTCATTTCCATATTATCTTATCGTCGACAATGTGTATATTCAAATGAACGATTTTGAGTCGCAAATCACTCTTCACAGCTGAAAATAATTCGACCACTCCAAGACGTCGGAGCTCAGGTTCAGGTTGAGTATTACAGAGTATCCACCACATAGTTTCCTTCACATGTAAAAGAATTTACATTTCTTATCTCCACACTTGGACTTGTCCACACTTTCAAGTGCTCCTTTTAATGCATCTGGCTAACAAAAATATTCCCGTTCCTTGTTCCAATCTCAATTTAGTTTGAAGAAGATGATTGAGATGTTTCAAACTCTCATTTATATTCTGAGCTCAATCTTATCAATACATTATTATTATTATTATTATCATCCGTGTAATAATATCAATAAGTCAGTTGGTTCGTTTCTTTGATAAAAGATTTGTTTTTTTTTGCTAGTAGAATTTAACACACATTCATATACAAGGGTAGGTATACATCCAAAAAAAAATACACTGTTAATTGCGATTTTCTTGTTGGTTGATATTGATACAAATCTTACTCTCAAATTACGAGATATGATGATGATGAGTGGCGAAGAAAATGATGAATGAATGTACTACTAACATACTACTATGAATGCATTTAATATTCATTTTTCAAGTACTATAAACATGAGACATGTTACTATTAGTGGGACTACTCACTCACTCTCGACGTAGTTCTGTAGTAGTGGGGAAAAGAATCGTTATATTTTTTAAAGTTGATAACAGAAAAATGTGTGTGAGTGTAATGAGTCTAATGTAAAATGTATGTGTCTGCGTGTGTGCACTGTTTGCTAACAATAAATATAAATACAATGGGCTGCCTAAAGATAAGTCTTTGCGTACTAGGAAGGCAGACGTAGTAAATATTAAACAGTAGTAGAAGTGTAGTAGTCTTGTATAGCCGTAGTGGCAATGTAACAGTAGTGGAAATACAGTAACCATATACTATACTGATTCAGTATCAGTGAACGTATCGACTATAAAAATGACCAGACCTCAGAGAAGATCCTATAAATGATCCTCATCATCATCAACATCATCAACATCATCATGTTGTATAAGGTAGGACGTACTTGAGAGAGAGAAGAGAGAGAGAGAGAAAGAGCATTTCATACCAAAGTAGAAGGTAGGTACGGACGTACGTAAATACCTTAGTAAAAAGGTATTCTCCGTCTCTTACTCATACAAATGCATGGTCGTTCGTTCGTAGTATTCGCATCCTTTTTTTATTAAAAAATAATATCCTTTTTTCGTCAAATGTAACCTTACGACTGAGCCATACACACATACTTTAGAGCGTAGAGCAGTAGGAGTAGTAGAGTGGTATGGTAGCAGCATTGGCAAGAAGCAAGCACCACTACACCCCATAATATAATGAGAGTGTAGAGTTGAGAGAACTGATTTTGTGAATGTGAATGCACAGCATACGTGAAATGGTTACTAGGCACGTTCCTACTCCTTTCATGTGTAAGATTCTAAAGAGCTATTACTACTACTCCACTCGCTTCTCTTGTTGTCAGCATGAGAATTGAACAGGACTGAAGGAGTAGTAGTAGTAGGTAGAGGAGTTGCTGCTCTCCGAGTAAAAATGGTATTTACTCAAATAACATGATGATGATGAATATAGTCCGCTCCACATTATTCCATATAATATCCGATCATATCATATCCCAGTCAACGAATACAAACAGGAATGTATCAGTTTGTGGCAATGAAATAGTTGAATCCTTCCCTATTGTTGTGTGCATTACTTGCTTCAAAAACCAGAGGTATCTCGGCATATGTATACAGCATGATGATGATACACTCGCTCGTTGCAACGTATAACATAACTGCTCTGCTCAGCTAGTGGAAGCGAGTTGGAAAATATATAAAAAAAAAACTCTTCTTGTGTGCCTGTGCCCCAACTTGAGTGCTACTACAGCTTGCTTGAAAGAGTTTTCCATTAGAGATTTGGAAATGCAAAAGAGCGAACGAGTAAGCACAAAAACTTTTACATGGTGGCATGCTCTCCCATCCTATTGCAGGATATACCTATGTGTTCGTTAGGTTGGAGTTGGAGCTAGAGCTCTTCAACCTCCTAAAGAATGGATAAGACGAATTTGTCCTCCGACTCACTAAAAAGTCTATGGCTGAGCTTTTTAGCGGAGCAGAAGCAGAGTTATATACATGTATGTATGGATACGAGTGCAGGTTTCAAATAGGTACATTCATTTCAACATAAAAAAGAAAATAGTAGTAGCAGCAGGAGTGAGTAAGTAATGCAAAGAATCAAGTTGAATAAAACAAAACTACATTTGACGAGCGAGACGGGATAGTGTTGAGCATACACTTAGGTACAAAATATCGTCTCCGTCTTGGACTTGACTTGATTCGTCTAAATGTAATATGTTGTGCATAATATGTATGCACTCCACACAGGAATGCATATTATAATATCATCTACCCTATTGTAAAAACCTCCCATATAAGCTCCTACTTTATATATAACGATGATGTTGATGACGACGATATGCTGAGACTATTATGTATGTACATACATTCACACAAATACATTTGGTTGTAAGAGGAAAAGTGATGAACTTGAATGAGAATGGTTTGAGATTTAACAACTAGAAAAAAATAATACTGATGATGACGCAAAGATGACTGATCGATGAAAACACTAACAAAAACAATTGATGGGGATCATTTAAAATTAGCACGGTACTACTAATACCATGGTGAGGATAATTAGTTTGCATGTTGGCAAAAATTATGCATACATTCAATTTACTAACGTCCTTTCCTAATCCCTTTCCTACTAAATTTTCTACTCTTCTTCCGTGTTTTTGTCAGTAATGCACTTTTCAATCGAATCCACATTCCGCAACTACATGGTATTATAATTGTAATATTATCACACTTTTTTCCAACTCTTGATTACTTACCGACTCATAACTCTCTTCTTCACTTTGTCCCGTGCTCTCTCCGAGAGGGCAAAGGTGAGAATTTAAGTTATAATATTGGATGATAGTTAGCTGGATTTTTGATGATTGGAGAAAACTCCGTATTACGTAATAATAGCAAAGGTGAAAATCTTTTTACAGGTTGAGAAACGGAGCGTAGGTTACAAGTCACAAGCTGAACTTTATACACTTGTTTAAGCTTGCGTTTTAAAAACTCAACTAAACTCACTATTTGCTCACATTTTGTGCACATTTACTGTTATTATTTTGATATTCCTCTTGTTAACAATGTTTTCTTCCCGTATCCTGGTGTTATCCTCCTGTCGATGAGATTTTTTGAGGGATATCAACACTGGAGAAAAAAATATTAATAGGAATTTTAGTTTGCATTATTGGAGCCACCGTCTCATATACATTGTATGTATATTGTATGTTTTTTAAGAGAGAGAAAGAAAACTATACATGTAGCATAACGTAACGTGGCGAGCCTGCCTATCTGTGCTTCATTATAACACCAACATTATCAACTCGTCTATCCTCACCTTGGTTCGACAAAGTTAGCATTGTAACCCCCATAAACCCTTTCCTGCTCATGTTGGTTGGACAGAGCTGAAGACGAGAGAGTTTTGATAAATATTACCTGAACCATATTGTCATGCTACACATTCTAGCTAACCCACAAAAAAATGTTACAAATACATACACACAAGTAGGAGCACATGAGCATCATGATCATGATCATCATATCGTATCCCATCGTTAGAAATATAAAGCAGAGTTGGACACAGGCGAGTGAAGAGAGGCCAGTCAAGTCGGGAATGTCGGAATGGGAATCAATCTTTCATGCATATGAAAGAGAAATATATATAGTAGCTTGCATAACATTCACACGTTCATGCATTACATCCCAGTCTGTCCTTTGAAAAGAATACATAGTGTGAGAGAAAGAGTTACAAGTTTGCATGTATGGCGTAGACGGAGCTGAGAACAGAAGGGGGTTTGGCTTAAAATGCTGTTATATTGAACTCCATGCTCTACGCATCACCCTCCAACTATCCCTCCACAAGAGTGAGAATTACACGAGCGAGATCGAGATGAGCGAGCGCCTCGGCGAGAAAAAAACCTCCCACTTTGCTTATGCGAAATCGGACACATTCCGACATCGCAAGGTATTCTTTATCATGATGTTGGGATGGCTAATCTATCCGCGGTCGCCAGCTCACGGGCTCCTCACTCCCAGTACACAAGGAAATTCCCTAAGAACTTCATCCTAAAACTGGTGAGATGCTCTTTTCAATCCGAAAGATACCGATAAAGTATTTTTATGTATGGTAGACTTACACAACTCTGAATGCTATCATGTATGAATGTGCAACCACGGATAAATATATTAATTACAATGCTGGATTGGATCATCATCTATCCAGTTTTCACTTTGTGTGTTTGCGTCGGCTTTTAATGCACATAGTCGATATGACTCGATAAAATACTATGTATTTCTGTTTTCTGCTCACTTTTTCTTTTTGCTCTTTCGTCTCTTTCCTCTCTTAATGTCTTTGCAATGCATACTAATCCAAAGTCAGAGAGAATTCGCCAACAATGTGGAAAAACGGAGCTTCACGACACGACCCTCTCTCGTTACATTCATCGGATGAATTTCATCCTCATCATATATCTTCTTTGCTCACTGCTTTTTGATGAGTGCATCTCATAACTTATTACTTTTGGGAAGGAAAAACCCGAAATCATGCTCAAAATAGGTGTTTTCATGCATAAATAGAAAAAGCCAATAATATTGCCAATTTGCTTTCAGTTTCGAGACCGCTAAGCACAAATGACTGCTTGTTTGCACCCTATTATATTGAGTATGAACCTTGATGGAACAAGAAATGAGATGCTAAATTCTACTCTTTCTCTGCGGCATCATATTACGGACATTTTTTTGCGTTTTATGGTAAAGACGAGGTCCTTCCTTGTATGAAGTGTTGCATATTATCCCTATCCTGAAAGTATGCATGCGACTCCTTGGAATGCATTGAGATCTCTTAAAGAAAGAGAGCTGCCGCTGTTTATGCTACTTCTCTGTCGCCTTTATGAATAGCAATATCATGTCATGTTTATGATTTTTTTTATCGAATGAGTAGAGTTGGAGAGACGAGATGATGTGGGAAGTTGAATGTTGAGTAGAGAACCTTTTTTCCCTTTTTTGCATCACCCGACTTTTTCTTTTTAGGATGCTTTGCTAACTCTTCTAACTGCACTGGCGCTACAACAAGAAGGCAGACCAAAAACAAGAGATCAGTCACGTCAGCAGCAGCCAAGGGATTCCTTGTCACTGACTTACTGAACGGCATCAAGTGGACGGGGTGAGCCATCTATGTTGAGCATCTAGCATCCCGTCAAAAGAGCTAACGGCTTGTTTTACGGAATTTGGTTAAGCAGGTGTATGTATAGCGAGATGTCATATGGTTTTCAATGGGAGCTCAGCACATGTAGCGGGAATGAACGTTTGAGTTATGCAGATTAGTTTATGGAAATTGTCTATATACGAAAATATTGTCTGCTCTACTCTACTATCAAGTCATAATATTGTCTTGTCTGCTGGTTGCTGGGTCTCGTCCACATGGCTGTCGACCTTTAAAGAACTCTTTACGTTAAATGACAGTGGCATTTATTTTATTCAGTTGATCCACATTTAAGGTTCAATTAGAGATTAATCAGCCATCATGTCGGTTATTAGCAACTCTGCACAATCTGCTGCTCCCGGAACAGCAGTAAGAATAATATTAATTACTTTATATACAGTTTTCTAGTCAAAATTTTTATGTGTGAAAATGAATATTGTGTGTGAATTATCTGGTTACAAAGTTAATGAAACACCTTTTTTATTCGCTATTTATAGAATCCACGAGCTAGTATTGATGAGGCTAGTAAGGTTGGCGAAGATTTTGTTCGTCTCTACTACAAAACCATTGAGCAGCGTCCACATGTAAGTACATTAATTTTTCTTCTTGTTTAGT
>JAQGAP010000613.1:0-30490 GCA_034697805.1 Orchesella bifasciata
TTTTTTAGAGTATAGAAATGCTATTCTGTTGTTATTTTCAATAACTTTTACCGCTGATCCTTACTCTAACGACTTCTACTATCTTATCACCATCATCAATTCAAAGGAAACAAAGTTTTAGTAAACTTTTACATAGTTACTTCTTACAGTCACCCGTATCTTTGAAAAAAAACTGAAATTATTACGAACGGCATTAATATTGCTAGCTAAGCTAACAGTTACAATATTATAATTTTTTGGGGGAGCGGGCGAACTAGCGTATAACCAATATTTGATTCTAATACTTAGAATTATATGTTCTTCTTGAATTGCACGCTGTTTTTTAAAATATACGTTACACTAAGAAGACGTATCTATTTTCTCGTCTGTCGGTGTTTCTCTGGTTTAATATTTTATATTATTACAAGGTGGTCTTGCAGTTCTTAATATACTTATATGTACTACATATTTCCTGACACTTGCCTATGCATCAAATGGTTCAGGTAAAAGAAAACTTGAGGAGAAGAAGATACAATTGAACACTGTAGATTCTTTATAATATATTGTTGTACCTCGTTCCATGAGTTTAGACAGATTACTGATTACTTGTAAGTAAAAAAACAATGTTTACAATACATACTACAACTATGTAGCAACTCAAGTTACATACCTACATTTAAAACTAAAACTAATTAAGAGTTTAGCTAATTAATTACAGCTACTGTAATTATTGTAATGTCGTCGTCACGTCAGTCACTGTCAGTTTTTTGTGAAACTGTGAAACCGACTGTTGACTACATACAGTCAATTTTTTCTAAAGCTTAGATGCTTAGATTATTAACGGTAGTAGTAGGTAGGTAGGTAGCCTAGCTAGGTTAAGGATTTTTTTAGCAGGTAAATATATATAATACTTTTACTGAATCGCTGGTCAAATTGTATTCGTCGGTACACGATTAAGAGAAAACTGATCAATATCTTATGTTATAATTCACATCACACACACTTACACTACATGATATATATATTACACACATGCGAATACAGTTATATGTATTAATTGTGGATTGAAATTATGTTGATTGTGTATGTATGACTGGGCACGATAGAGGAAGAGGATGGTTGGTGGGAAAATAATAATATGCGCGATCGCATCAGGATATTATAGAATGATGCAAAAAAAAAACACACACACACACACATTAACGTGGGATCTCTAATGAATACGTGAAGTTGCACTCTGGCCATTTGTTTAAAAAAGTAAATCGAAAAAAAAACCGTAAAATGGTATTTGAAGGGATGCTAAGTTGTATAGCCACAACGACACCACTTTATATAGATGCGAAAAGCAGTGAAAAAATTTGAATTGATTTGAATTGTATAAACGTCAAAAAACAGTTTCAAACTAACTCTCAAATGAAATGAATTGAGTTCTTTACTCTAAATACAAATCTAGCAGTCCGTTCGTTGTCATTTTACATGATAAAAAAATGAGTACTTGAGTCATTTAAGCCACAGTCTTATATATGGATCCAATCAAATCATGTTGCTGAACTGAAAACTTCGTCAATATAACTAGTGTTCTATATATTAAATACATACCGTAAACAATAGAACGTAACAAGTATGAATTATGAGCAGTGATGATTGGTTTACTAAATAACAATGTTCAACAACGTTAACAATATCATATATAAATGGAAGAAAGGATGATGAAATGAAATGAAAGGGAAAAATATGTTGGATATAAAAAAAATTTTACATTACAAAAATTTTCAAGGGGCCAATGCCTCCATTCATTGCAGCAAAACTTGAGAAAGGTGAGGGTAGATGCGCGAGAGTTTTTTTTCGAATTCAAGCAAAAACACAAAACATGGCGTTTGATATAATAATACTGCATTAAATTCTATATAGATGGGTGTATTTTGATGTTAAGATTAATTGATTTGCTTCACACAATGAACTATGAATTTATAATACATTACATACATGATTGTATATTAGATTATATTACTACAACTAGTTAAGAAAACCAAGGAAAAATCGAACTGATAAGTCAGTTTTTAAAATTGTGTTTGAAAAGGGAGGTTCAGGCTACTAAATGAAGGAGATGAAGATTTTAAATGGGAATGTTTATCAAAGTCACGAGCGATGAGTTTAAAGAGTGACGGTAAAAAACTGTGAAAATTATACAAACCGGTACGACAAATTTTCAAATTCTTCAATGCTTCAATTTCCAGATCAGTTCCATCGTCGAATCGAATCGAAAAAAAATTTGAGGGAGGGTTATTAGACAAGCAAGGCAAACGTAACATGATAATGCGATTATGGTCGATAAATAAGAAAAAAGAAATGGATTTTGGTGGTAAATGTAATTCTTATAAGACAAAAAAACACACACACACATTATACTTATTACTTTAAATCTAATACGATATAAAAAGAGAATCAATTGTTACTTATTATGTGGATTGTGTTTCCTTTTGATGGATAAAAATATATATATCGTTTTTTGGTAATCTACTCTGGAAATGTATTGAGAAGCTTGTAACGTAACTCATCATACAATTTAATTCTTTTCAATTAATGGGCCATGTATGTATGTATCAATCAATCCTTTTGATATGCATATATATATAACTATGATGATTGAATTTTTCAGTTTGTAATTTTGTTTTTTTGTTGTTCTTTTTCGTAAATAGAATACATAAGTCAGCCTAGATAATTAGGTGTATAAGCCTTGAAACCAGTGTCTGCATTTAAGTTCATTTTACATCACATTATGTAAACACAGTGTCTTTAACTTTTCGGTTTTAGCTCGCTAGAGATTGGTTTGGTTTGTAGAGAAGGTGATTTTGTTTGTCGACAGTTAACTAATTGGCATGCGCGTGAGATGGGGTGAGGAAAAAAACAATCTTTTGGCGTTTCTTTATTTGTTTGTTTAAAAGGATTACTGTATTACGTATCGGAATATATTATGGTAGTTTTTAAAAAAATACCCTAAATTTGTTAGGTGATTTAATTGGTGAGAATAAAGTGAGTGACAACAATACTTTACGTATCTTCCATATATATGTAAATGCTAAGTTTGCTGTGCTTCATTTTGTTTTTATTCTGCATTTCATTTCAGTTCATTTGTGCTTATGTATCTTACATCAAGTCACTGTTCAAATCCACATTTGATTGATTTACTTCTGATGTCAGACAAAATCATTGATCAAACTTTAGTTCTTGCAGGGATAAAATTCGTAAGCTCATTCACATACAAAATTCTGCCTTTGTTTTCATCAGTGTTTTGCGTCGCTTCTGGTTTGATGGTGGATGAGGTCTGAAGTTATGCTCCTGCGTGAACTCAATTCCTGGAATAACAACAAGAGACTACCAATCACATCGTACCACTTCTGGCTCTATTCTTTCCAGTGAATTTGACTTTACGACACCGAAACATTTCAATGACTTGACGCCGTTTTATATCTGGAATCCAAATGTAGAGGACCGAAAATCGTTGCTTTGTGTATAACAAAAACCATGCATATGCCCGTGGGGCATTCTGAGATTGACTCAAACGGTTTTCATTTCCACTTAATGGAAACTGCGACGCCGATTCTGTTTTCATTCCAATTCAAACAATTTTAAAAATCTTAAGTACTAACTCATCTAATTATCACGACAGTATTTCCGCAACGAAACCACTCAAAGCGTGTTACAAAAAGTAGAGGAGGTATATGCTGTACCATTTTGTTTCTCGGAGTTTACACATCGATTACCCAAGCTTGAGCAAAGGCAAGTTATACGACACCTGAGACCCGAGCTGAGTCAGCTTGCCACTATCTCTATCGCTACAATATGTGATATTTGGTTGTATATTGTATATCCGCATCTGTTCTCGCAGCCTTTTCTGCATATCAATTCACAGCTTTCGTGTAGTAAATAGTCGGCAGGATTACTTGTGTGGACCTGTCAATCCCTTTCCTCACTTTTTACTTTTATTGACAAGCCACGATGATTTGAGCTAGTATAATTATCTGTCAATTATAACTAGCAACTAACAGTACCAAAACTTGCTGATAAAAGATCTAAACGTAGCTACTAATAGAAAAGTAGGGTTAACTTTATTGAGTTTTGCGAGGGATGATGGTAAGCAATAAAATCGTGAAGTGTCAACGTGTCATGTTTGGAAATATTTTGTTTGGGTTTCATTCCGTGTCATATGTTTTAGTTATAATTTTCTCAACATTGATCATTGATAATTTACCAAAGTAGTTTTGTTTTGAATCCTAGAATATCGGAAGTTACAAGCTCTAGCTGATTGTATCTACTTTTTTTTCTGCCTCTGATTTTGTAAATTCAGATTACAAAAGAAACATGATCTCCACCTCTCATTGGCTTTAAAAGTGTCCCAGTCATTCAAACTGGCTGAGTAAGTCATGGAACCCTGATGGAACCGGTGTGGTGCTTAGATGAAGTCATTTTTTAATTCATTGTAGTAGAACACATAGATTTTATTTTCGGTTTTTAACCCGTTCACAACACAGATTTTTTTAGTAATGTAAGTCTACCTCTTTATAAAATTATACTTTTGCTATAAAATTGAAGTTGTTGGCAACCAAATAACACAAGTTGATTATTTAGAGTATCGAGTTTCGTCCTGCTTAACAATGGGTCTGAATTGCAGCACTTTCAAGCAAGTTGAAAGCAATGAGTACCTTCAAAGGTTTTGTGGACCTGAGTCGGTGTCGCATAACGATCCATTGTGGAACAACTTGTTTTCCCACTCGTTAAGCCCTTTATTTACCAAGTAAGTAGGGGTTGACTTCCTCAATGTTTCTAACGGGGATGAATGCACATTGGGAGGACATTGGCATCATATATTTTTCGAATGTTTCAGAGATGACTACATGTTGTTGGATGGTCACTCGGAGAATCTCCGTAACCAATTCATCATCAACAATTTGAGCACCAGAAACCTCTCAGCTTTGATCCAAGTTTTTGTTTCGAGGGCCAAAGAACTGAGTCTCTCCGTCCAAACTGTTGAGTAAGTGCCCCTGAAATTATTTCGGATTTTTTAAAGCTTACTTGGCTAGGGTTTGTATTGAATCCAATAAACAATGTTTATTTATATCCTGGTGTCCTTTCTTAGCTCGATTTTCATTTGGCAAACCTGCAATGCTCTGTCCCTGATAAAGCATTTGTGCCGCTATTTAATTGAGAACGTTCCTGAGGAGGAGTTCAACAGCCATTTTAAGCCACTGGTAGCCAGTAAGTACAAAACAAATGCTTCATTTAAATGACATTCATTGCCCCGTTTGTTCTGATGAGGTATTTCATGTTTTTCCAAAGAAAATGGAAATGCTGAGGGTCCGGTTATTGATGGAGACATTGATACATTAGAAGTATTAACGGAGCAGGGTGTCAAGATCATTACAGAAATTCCCGTGAAGAGCCTCACATACGTTTTGCACTTGGAGACAGTTAACCTTCTCATTATACTAACCTCTGGTCAGATGTATTGGCCTGTTCCTGCTGCCAAACTCGCTTCATTTAGGTTAGCTTGCTGGAAACTGAGAGAAACTAGGCGGGTGTCGATTTTATAACCAAAGTTTGTATGTTGTATATTATGTAGAGTCATTATGTTGGGTTCTCCCTCAAACTCAGCACCACTGATTACCAAGGCACTGCTTCAAAACTATATGGATCAGGTGGCACCTCCCAATCCCCTCTTTCAACGAGGGGATGATGACTCCGGAAGCATTGTTATTGGGATGGCAAGTACGGCCAAGCATTACAGCAACAAAATTAGCATCGTTGAATTAGAAAATGTAGCACTATGAATGATTTTTGAACAGGTGGATTCTGGAATATTTTACGGAGCTCGGTCGGCCTCGGTAATTCGGACGATGGGGTGATGAGCGAGTACAAGAAGCACAATTTGGCTAGTCAGTCATTAAACCTGCTCTTGATTCTCACAAATCACTGCACTTGTTTGGGAGAGGATTCCCTCAACATTTACCAGCATTCTTTGATTACCTTAGGGAATGATGCTGGTAACTTGACATTGTTAATCCTCGTTGTTGTTGTAGGATAGTGTCCTTTTCCGTATTTACAGATTAGGGGTTTGTTTCCAGGTGTGCAAAACGAGGACGCATTAGCTGCCCCAGCAGTGGAAGAACTGTCTTTGTTCAAGCTTAATTATTCAAAACTATATGAGGTCATCTGCACAAAGATAGATCAGGATGAAACAACGCTGCTCTTGTATACGCTAGTCCACCGCAATAGTGGCTTTAAGTCTTACATTATGGCCCGTTCTGATATAGAACAGCTGGTACGAATTTAGGCAAATTCACGATGAATTAAAGGGAAGAATTACTTTTAGATACTCATTTTGGGATTAATCTTTCAGGTGCTTCCAATGTTAAAGACACTCTACAACGCTCCCACCAGTGCATCTCACCACATTTACATGAGCCTTATAATCATGCTTATATTAAGTGAGGATGCCCTTTTTAACCAACAAGTGCACGATATTGTAAGTTTTAATTTACAAATTTAAAGATTTAATTAAGCGGCTTAACTTTTTAACACAATTTCATAACCTTTATCTTACGGCTTCTCAGCTTTTGAAAAACATCACGTGGTACACAGAGCGAAACCTCACAGAAATTTCCTTGGGTGGGCTCATCATCCTCGTTATAATACGAACAATTCAGTACAATATTCTGAAAATGCGCGACAAGTATCTCCACACAAATTGTTTGGCCGCCCTAGCAAACATGTCCTCCAAGTTTAGGACTTTACATCCTTACGTAACTCAGAGACTGATTAGTTTGTTCGAAACGCTGGCAAAGCGTCATGCAAAGCTCCTCAAGAAACTGGACGAGTCACCAGGGGAAGGAAGTCGAACTGAAGAGGAACAAGCTAGTGAAATGGTTAGTGAATTAGGAAATAATTTTTAAACGCGTTATTCGTAGCAGAAATTTATCAAGAATTTAATGATTCAAAGGTTCAAGACATTAACGTTTTGGAAGAAGTTATTCGGATGGTGTTAGAAATTTTGAACTCCACCCTCAGCAACCAGCTTGCGCACAACAACCACCTAATTTACACTTTGCTCTACAAGAAGCACGTATTTGACGCCTACCGACATTACGATACCTCTCAAGATCTGGTGTACAACTTGGATTTGGTATGTTTGATTGTGTTTAGTACTGTTTTCCTGTGATGTATTAAGTACCGGCATAGTTTGTAATTTTACCACCGCAACTGTATGTAACAGGTCATAAACTACTTTACAAAAAGACTTGGGGATGAAGCAAAGGACCTGAGCGTTAATGAAGTGATGGATCGGATCCAGGATGGTGTTTTACATTGGTCTCCAGAAATCCTACGGGTGAATATGGATTACACCTATAAAGTTACCAAGTCTTTCCTTATGTTCAGTGTAAAATGCAATGCTAAAAATTTCTTTCACAGAAATTTGGTGATCTCAAGTTTCGTTACGTGGAGGAGGATCAACCTGAAAACTTTTTCATCCCGTACGTCTGGTCTCTTGTATACAAGCGGTCTGGTCTTTACTGGTCACCAATAAATTTATCAATATTTGGTTCAGAAAATGAGTACATGGTCTAAAAATGTTGTTGATTTGAGATGTATGACTACTACAACTTAATCTTAATATGAAATACAGGCTACTTTTGTTAATGAATTTAAATTCAGTGGGGTTGTGTGCAAGTGTGTGTAACTATAAACCAAAGTTTTAAATTTTAGGAAAATCTGCTGCTGTTTTATAAACACCACATATTTTAACGTCCGGTTCACGATTATCTAATCATCTGTAGTTTATTTTTATTATGAAAAGGTAACATATATTGAGTAAACTGTCCAATTAACGGTATTCGTTCCCTCCCAGCAAGCGGCGCATGCATGAATGCATGATTAACTTATATGAGTATCTGTGTCAACCCGAATGATTCGTAAATTACGTTTGTATCCGATGACGTCAAGTTGTATCGTATTTTATAATTGTTCAGAGCTGTCAAGTTTCTAAACTATTTAAGTGTTTTGCGCCTCTCCGATGCCTGTTGCATGTTGTAATGCATCATGGTTAAAAATCTATAGACAAAATAATAAAGACAACATATACCCATCAAATTGCAAGAAGCCAGCTAAACAACATGTTATTTTTTGCGGTATTAACAATATGCGAAGTCGACTTTTATTCATAAACGTTATATTACGTTCGAGCGGCGATGACACATGACATGACAATTCAATGCAAAAATTATTAATTAACATTATTGAAATAACGATTTCGTAGAGTATAACGCGCAACGAGGAGGAACCGGGGTTGAAAACCTATGCACCCCAATAAAAGGATTTAGATTCAATTTAAGACAAACTAAAATTTTCACAACTCATATTTTCAGTTCAAAGTTGACCCAACATAAAATAACATAAAAGGCTCAAGCTACGGAACAACATATAATAATATAGTAGCAGCAGTAGTACAGTACATGCATCAAACACATACGAAGATCTCTGGTCCTAGCTTGTTTCTCCTCCCAATCCATACAACAAACACTCTAATCTAAAAATTTATAGTACAAGGTAAATATACGCGTGACGAATGTATGCACAATCTTCTGGCATCTCTGGTAACTTATCCAGCTATATTGTATATAAATTACAATTTGTTTCCTCTCCTTAACTTAAATGGAGTAAGTATAGCCAACTAATTGTAAATAAAATTGATGGATTCTTCTTCTGAGGTTATTTTTTTTCAATTTCTGAGGAAGACTTAGCGGCGATGATACGGACACAAGGCATTTAATATATGATTGTAGATAATTTATAATAATAATAATAGCAACAAGGGAATGAATTTGAACAAAAGCTTGTACATCCTACAAATGAAATAATTATGTCACCCTCTTTGTTTCCCATTCCTTCACACTGACCTTTTACACTAGTATTCTTTCATGTAAAGAAATCACGATAGTTGTTTGCTACAATTATATAATAGTTACATATCATATCATAAGTTTGCTGGTAAGATTGGTTACAATCTTTTTCCTTAGTCCCTATGGCGGCGTGTTTTTAAAAACGGAAGTGGATGCTGTGTTTTTTTCATTACATGACGCAGTGTGGAGTTTCACTCAGAAGGTTGGATTTGGATTTTGGGTGATGAATGGGGTATGACATGAATTGACTGAATGAGTGAGTTGGGGCCTCATCTAAAATCTACTGCAGAATACGTGCATCCACCGAAAATAATATACAAATGCTATATTGCTACTCTACTACATTATTAGCTTAGTCGAGTGATTCTTACGCAGCAAATCCTGATTGCTCCCTCTTTACCATGAATAGCTAAACCTACAATTAGTCTATGTTTCGTTGATGGTTTTTAGAACCGTAACATTTATTTCTAGCCTATTATTATAGATAGGACCTTTTAAGCATTTCCTTTTAGTACACGTTATCATACCATACCACCAACCTATGGAACAGAGGTGATGTATACTAGTGTGAGTGACCTTCAACTCAAGATGAGGTGGTGTGACGTGACGTGATACCAACTTTCATTGTCCACTAAAACTCTTATACAAATGCACTTATCGGTACAAACATACAATATTATGTAGACACAAGTAGTGTTGTAGTTGATGATGCACATATTTTTGTACAAGTGCAAAATAGTGTTTTTACAGTAGCTGTAAAGCGCCAGATCCAATGTCCTCAATTGAAGAGAGTGAGAGTTATGACGGATGGCTTCCAACTCAGCCAGCCATAATCAAGATTCAATTTAAAAAAGAAGAGGTTTGCTATAATCCTAGCCAGTTTCCGGCTATTCGTGGAAGGAAGGAAGGAATGGAGTGCAAGAAGAAGCGGAGCGTACCTCTAAAACGCTTGCATTCTTAATGAGATGCCACTAGAGAAAGAGGACTCATAGCTAATCACAGTAGAACAGAGAGACCAACTACACTATTTTTTTTAGCACCAAGAACACACTCACAGTTGAATGTAGGATTCACACAAAATGCACATTTAGTTTGCTGCACTACGTTGTTTATACATTGGAGAAATGGCACTACGCTTCAAAGAATCACACAACAACGACAGTAGCGTTGTCTCGAACCTCCGACTGGGGGAGGGGGAGTCATTGGAGCAAAATAAGCGTGTACACTGATATTTGGTAGATGATTCTAGGATATTATTAGGGAAAACGCTTATCAATTTCAACAAACTTACGAGTGTTGCTAGAAATGAAGAAAGTAAATGAGGAAAAGTACTTACACGTAGTCGTCGTATCCCCGCACGAGTAATTAGTTGACAATCGTATAGCTCAATTCTCTGCAAATTATGACACGAAACTAGATGCTCCAAAGATGCGTCTGTTATTAGTGGGCAGTTGTCCAACTCCAGCACAGTTAAATGTTCTGCGGCACAAGGAGCCATTCCCAATTGCCGGATCCCATCATCAGTTATTAGCTCACAGTGTGATAAAGTCTATTATTAGAGAGGTAAAAGTTGATTAAGTATTTACTCCGAAACAATATGCTATTTTGGAACGTTTTTACTCACAAGTTGTTCCAACCGAGGACAACCAGCTGCTAAATACGTTAACGTATTGTCTGTGATAAGTACGCAATCCTCCAGATCCATTTTCTCCAGATAGTGACAGTTCTGGAAGTAAAATTAAATGCTTATTTATTTTTTATTTTGCGTTCGAGTTTCCGTTGTTGTAATATATTGAAATATATTTGGATGACTAACGCGTGCCAGTGCTTGAAAGCCATTGTCGGTAAACTGGGAACAGCCTGCAGCTTCAAAGGTAGTTAACTTATGACAGTACTGAGCTAGCGCTAATAGAGTTGCATCAGTAAGGTTTGGGCATCCCGATATACACAAGTAGTGAATGTTTAGACAGTTTTGTGCTAATCGTTGGATTGCCTCATCCGTCAAGGCCTAAGGAAGAAATTGAGACGTGTTTACTTCATAAAATCAGCAAATTGTGGAAGTTTTACAGAAGTTAAAAATAGTTCTGTTTACGGCAGCATAGTTGAAGTTAACTACTTCCAGGAGTGGACATTGAATAGCCAAATGAATCACAGACTCATTATCAACGAACATGCGACCTTTAGCAATAAAATGTCGTAGTTTGGGACAACCTCTTGCGAGCAAACCTACGCCTATAATGCAGAGTTAAGGAAGTCACAACATTAAATAACTTGTGACTTGGAATTGACATAATATTTAAGGAGAAAGCTTTAAATTGCAAGCTACCTTTTTCACTTATATTGTCACACCACGAAATGTTGATATGAGTGAGATTTGGACAACCTTCCGACAGAGCCTTAAGTGACTCATCAGTGATATTTGAGCAAGATGCCAAATCCAGTCTCTGTAGCTTACGCCCGTTACGACTGAGACTTATGCACGTGCTGAAAATGGCAAATGGTCATGTGTCAAACTACCAAAATTTCCTACTAGAACCAATCAAAGAGTAATAATATGCTGTTATACGCATCAGTTATCTGCTTGCACTCCTCCAAGTTCAACACTTCAATGTTTGGGCACTGTTCGGAAAACGTTTTCATGGCATTATCTCCAACAGACTGGCATCCTCGGAGGCTCAGCTTTTTCAAAAAGCCTCCAGATCTCCTTGCAATGTTTTCGACGACAGCGCCCTAACAAAAGTATTTACCCATTAGTGAATCCCTTTCTACTGTATTTGATTGGACTTCAATGTATTTGTTAACAAGAGGAGACTGAAGTAAGTTCATACCTCGATATCTGTTTGGAAATTGAAAAGATCTATCTTCTGCCAGTTGCTGCCATCCAACGCCAAGAGGTTCCATGGTTTGGAGACTTGAGCGCATCGGCACAATGCTGGTACGTCCAAGTAAGAAAAAATTCTAAGGAGCAGCTCTTTTGGAAGCTTTTGATTTATTAACCCTTCCTCCTCCATGCAGACTCGCGTTTTCTGAGACCCACCCAAAAACAGTTAAAAAGAGTTAGGATCATTCAGCCAATTGAAAACTTACCTAAACACCTTGAGCCCTGCTCTATCAATAATTCATGGCTGCTTACCGGCACATTAAACTGTGATTGTTTCATTAGTCTTCCTCAGACAACTGCAACCGAGTCATGCAGTCAGTTGACAGGGATGGAGGAGCGCCGACAATTCAATTTGGAACAATAATGGGAATGACGATGAAGACTGAAATTGAAACAGCTCAACTCACACAACACCGCACAGAGCCACATTTAGGATTTACAACGGTTGGGTTTGGTCCTCTTTGAAAAGAAATTGTGAAGGGTGCTCCGAGTCTCATCCAGCTCAATTTTCCAATTAGCCATCCAACTCAACTCTCCTCTCTCCTTCTCTCTCCACTACTCACATCACCATTAGAAATCGGCTAAATATACCTTCTTAATATTTGAGGTTCACAGTTTCCACATCAGATCACCGTTCCAGCAAGTTCACTCACTACACCACCATAATACTATGAGATCACAAAGATAGTTCCTGTTTCCACTCCAGTAAAAAGTATAGGCTATTCTAAACTGCAGTAGAATGAAGGAGAAGCTGACACCACCCTCAATTAAATTGAGTAGGACAGAATATATATAGCAGCGTCCGAAAGCAAGTGAATGATGACTACATAATATCTCTACTAACCACTGATTACGCTGGTTTTACATAAATCACAACGAGCTGCACGCTGGCTAGCAACCTGAAGACGTCATATATAATAATTACAGTGTTATCAACCATGAACCCAACTCGTCGTTTCACCCACTACGTCGTCCACAAGTAAACTGCAGCCTTGCACTCCACTCACTCCACTGGCAACCTGTGCCATTCCACCTTTGACCTTTTATAAACTAACAAAATGATGTACACAACTTGTATTTATTTATCTCTTTCTTCTCTCAACAGCCGCCGAACAGTGTTGGTTGGCCTGAGGCTGGCAAACAAATAATATGTATGTTTAGCTTGTCTGTAATATTGACTATGACGATGAAGAAGCAATTAACTGTTGAGCTTCTCTTTAATATGGATTCTCATTCTGTGTCAGCATAAACTGAGCATCTTATTTCACGTGAATGACTCATGGCTAACGATGTAACTAATACGTGAGGAAAGAAAGAGCCCCTTTATATTTGTGGAGGAGAAAATCCAGGAATTTTTTTCCCATTAACAACATCTCTCTGTTCTTCGTCTTCTGCTCACCCCTTTCAATCAATCATTGCTCATGTTCCCTATTGTATTAGGTTGCTTGAAAGAGTTTCGCTTGTGCAAAAGGTTGACAAAATGTTTCCACATTTCTTTTTGACAAAGGAGGTTGATGGGATGACAAAGGATGGGAAGTATTATTATGAGGCTAAAAACCAAGCTTTTTTATATGCATCCTGAGGATGATGATGCTGTTATGTGATGATATGATGATGATGCTACGCACTTAGAAATAATTGACATCTCACTGAAGAACAGCTGTAAACATATTCCTTTTGTAGTGCACCTACCACTACTCCTCGTTTGTGTGAGTGCCTAAGGATGTACGTACGCTGTTTCTGTGATGGGAAAAGAAGTACATTGTACAGATGATTTTTTTCCTTTTCTTGTTGTGGAGTTGCAGTGTATACTTTTCTCATGTTGATGTGAGGATGACGATGCTGATGATGATGATAATCTACTCCAATGTAAACCACTAATATGAAAGGCTTTGTTGGCTATATGCATTGTGTTGGGCAAGTGGAACTGGATGAAAGAAACTATATAGATTTTTATATAATGCAATGTACGCTGACGAACGAGAGATGTTTTTTTCTGTAGCATTTCATTGCATGCAATAAACTACTTACGTGAGTTTTGTAAGCATACATACGTACCTGGGTGAACTTGGACTCGACTCGGCTCATCTCATCAGCCAAGGTGTGCATGTGGGAGCCGTCCAAGACGTGAGAGCTCTGATTCTTTTGTATAACATTTTGTTCTTTATTATTCTCAACTTCCTCTCATCAATGATATCATCATAAGAAGGGTTATGACATGACGCAAATGAGTCAAACTGAAACGGAAAGTTAATGGATTCAAAATTAGCAATTAATGGATGAATTTTAAATAGTTCTGGCGTTGAAAATAATGTGATAGCTTTTACGGATGATTACGGAGATGCACTGCACACCCTTTACATCCACTACGTTTTTGCTTTTCATGTAATGGTTTTCTAAATGTTGGAGCATAGCTAGAAAATGCAAAAGAAATTGCGTGGTTGTTCGTCCGCGTACTAGTACCCCTGATCCGACCGTTGCATTTAGATATGGGTGTAATTTGCATACTACCAAATCAATTCCCGAAATCGTTGGAGAAAGGGAAGCAACCATGCTTTGATTTGTTTGGCTTATGCAACAATATGCTAATTCTACGGTGCCAACATTCTGACTTTACCATCACTTCGCATTTGACTGTTTTCCAAACCAATGATCAAGTTTCAATATCGATTGAAGGAAAGAGGAGAAGTGCACTCATTCTACATTCTTCATTCTCTCCAAATAGTAGGTTGAGTGTTCAACTCCTTCGGGGTTTTATCTGATTGCCATTTTTAGTTTCTGCGTCTGATCACGAGCATCTCCAAGTGTACATAACTGGTAGTAAAGGTTCTGTAACCTGCTAGAACGTTCTCACAATGCCCCCGTATGTGAATATCCGGGTTACGGGTCCTAAAACGTTGGTGCCCGACGTATTTCAAGTTCGGGAGATAGAATGCGATGTTAATTGGACGTGGATACAATTTTTGCATGAAAAATGTCAACTGACCAGGGTAAGTTTTTTGTCATCAAAATAATGAAGAACCATTTGGCTATGTCTCATAAATGTATTTTTGTACTTTTAAATACCATCAACTTTCATATTGTGACGTTTTTTATTGACTACAGGTCAAAGTGACTGATCAGGTGGTCGTGAGAAAGGCAAGTTATCCCGTTCGAAAATCATGGGAAGCGAATCTTGGAGATTATGTACACATATTTAAGTTAATTATCGTCTATTGCTTCCCCAATGCTACGTGTCATTTGCATATAAAATTTCCTATATTTTAGGTGAGAGACTTTATTAACAACTATGCCCGGATCCGATCATCTTATACGGTTCGCTTGACCATGAAAATGAAAGCACCGAAACGACGTCCAGTGATCCGTCCTGATGCCGTTGGTGTGCGAAGGACTGGAAACAATGTGTATCGTGTTCCCGAGAGCATCGCGTCTTCCGTGAAGAATCATGGGCGAAGTGCTACACCAGGGAGTAGTCCTCGGAGTGGTTCCGACTCTCCTGGTTTCACCTTCAAGGCTCCGTTTCCGAAGAAGATAAGGACAGATTCACCTCAGTTCCAGCCACGATTGGAGTTGGAGCCGCTTGATAATTCCAGCACCACGAGCAACGTTGATGTAAGAAAAAAATTTGCTCTCATTTATAACCATTTTCATTCCCAGTCGGCTGTTTGCAATTGCATCTTTCAAAAAATATAAAATTATCATTCTACATGTCTAGGAGGACGATGTTCGAAGTGTTACTACCGTAATGGAAGTGAGGGAGCTAGAACGGCATGGAATTAACAACAGGATGATAAAATCAATGGTTCTTAATCGAATCGCAGCTGTTTGTAATGCGGAGGTAAAATATTATTGAATATAAACAGAAGTTGTGTTTTGCATGTCTTGCATGATTTATACTGCATTCTGTAATTCTTCTGTACAGTTGATTATAATCTCACCTCATAATTCTTTTAATTGCAGATGCTTCGGATTCAAAATGAGTTGCAGACCCTTGTAGATGATCACACCTGGCACCGATTAATCTACCGGGTTCCAAGGGCTGCGCATCTTCTGGGAAACATCTTTTGCATCCAACCTACCCCATGAGAAGTCTAAAGGGTGTTTTCCTACGTCTCAATGTAAACGAAACTCACATATATCAATTTAATAACGCAGCATGTAATAATATGTGAATGCCCTCAGCTGCTATTAATGCACTTTGAGATGTAAAGGATATCTGAAATTGATGAAGAAATGCTATGTATTTAAAGTCATAATATGCAAAAATAAAGTGTTTCCCTTTATTAGTAATTTCAGAACTGCAAGGATTTTGTGCTGTAATTATTTTGTCTCTCTTTCCTTTCCTAGCTGAGGTCACATTCATTTATTGGCCGTTTTAGGCTACACATATTATCTACATAGAAGCAAAGTGTAAGTAATAAATGAATTAGAGTTTGGAATGAGGATTGTATTGAAATATGGAAATTAATGTTACTCATTGACATTTCCACGTTCATAAAATGGGAATTCAAATCACCCAAGTTGCACTTTCATGATTGCGAAAGATTGTTTCATGCAAATGTAAAGAAAAAACATAACATGCATTTAGTGTAACGTTGATCTCCTAAAAATTTACCATGTTCGACAAATGCTTGCTTACGATAAGTTTTTCCATTTGCATTAAAAACGTCGTTACCATATCATAAACTTGACCCCTTCAGATCAACTACCTGTGAATGCACATTAAATGCTGAATGATGATTTAAAAGACACATCAATGCTTTAAAATTCATTACAACAAAGTAATATGTCAGATAATGCAATAGCTGTAAATAAGTGAAAAGGAATCAAGCAAGATGAAATGTGTTATTCTCCTGTACAAGTTACTGGTTAACATGCGCGCAAGCTCATATCATGTAATAACAACTTTAGAACATGTGTACTACAAACTTCCTTGACCGTTAATAAAAATATGCCCTGAAATACTAAATACGTATCGTGTCATCAGTTATCACATCAGATACGACTTTCATAAAAACATGCAATAAAAACGGTATGGTTGAAAGAAATAACCACTAAAATATTTATGTTTATCAGAAAGGGTAGCTGTTGTTTTAGTTTTTTTTGTTAAAATATATTAGAATTCTACATACCGCTGACAATATAATGTATAAGCCCCATTTGTTTATAAATTCTAACACGCAGATATCTGTGGTCGTCACAATTCGTTAAAAACTAAGAAAAAGTATTTAAAGAAGTTCTGACCCTTGTTTTTTGGAATTGTTTGGTGTTTTGCTGATCGAATTTTTTTTGGTAAAGAAAGGACACTAAGTGGCCAACTTTTCTCTGAAATTTTGGGGAAAGTGAAACTGGCTTACATAAAAAACAATGACAAAAAGGTTGGGTATGATAATGCATGATAATGCACCAAGTCACATTTCGTGTTTGGCAAAGGAAGCAATAGACAGGCTAGGCTTCCAACAACTTAGCCACCATCCTTACAGCTCCGACCACGCTCCATGGGACTATTTTTTGTTTCCGGAAATATTGTAGAAGCGTCTCCGTAAACCACGGTTTACGTCAGAAGAACAGCTTGAAAATGCAACAACTTACTTTCTAACGAAACAGCCAACAGAACTCTTCGAAGGCCCTTGTGACTAGGCGGGAAAAGTATGATAAAGTTAAGGAAAGTAATGTTGAAAAGTAGGATCTGAGCCGACCCTTATTTCCAAAATTATCATGATATGAAATTGTGATACTGATTCTTCTAGGTAATCATATATTTAGAAGACGTTTTGTTTTATTGTAATGCAAGTATATGTAGCATAAAACTTACCCATGTTTTCTTAATTTATTTGATGAATTATGATTAAAAATAACATTGTTTATATTTAGCGAAAGAGCATTGGTTGGTCAACTATACGTTAATTTATGAAAGTACAAATCGGTTTCTCGCTTTAAAAGTTATGCACGTGCAACTATAAAAGGTCCTTCGATTTGGTTAAAAATCATTGTTTACGGTTAGTCATTCACTCTGCGTTACGTAGGTTTTATTCTCCGTAAAACGATAAGCGTTTGTAGGAAAATACAACACCACCATAAAGAATATATGCGAATCCATTTAGCTGTTTTTACATAAAATGCAATGAGAGTAATCCTCAATTGTTTGAGCTAATTGAGACCGCTAATGACTTGTCTGTTGTCTGTTCATGGATGAGTTAATACCTCTAAATTGACGTCATAGAACGTACGCATTGAAGCTATGCTCTCCTAAGAAAGAGCTAAAGTAATGAAGCAGCAAATCAAGAGCGGCTAAAATGTACAGCGTGATCTTGCTTTTAGTTGTTTTAAACGGTCATTCCATCACGCCTTTTGACATAGAATTGCTAACTCGTCCAATCTTGAAGAATTCTGAGCTGCTGAATAAACCTTCTTCTAACATTCTTCTCACGTTGAAGGAGCCAATACTTCCTATTTTTGAATCATTGAACATTAAAACTTTTACGACGAGAGAGTCTCGTGCATCCACATTGGTCCAAGCTCTCCAGTCCCTGGCATCCATCGCACAACAGCCAGTCTTGGCTGCTCTGAACCCGTTCAAACTGGATATTCAACCGTTCTGGATCACAAATCAGATTTTTATTCGGGATGCGTCCCCCATGGTGGTAGAAACCCTCATAAACTTGCCAATAATCCGCGAAATAGCAGAAGAATTGAAGATTCCTATGCTCCCCATTTTCAACTCTCTCAAAGGGAAGGCTCCCAACGGGCCCGAGTGGCATGTGGACAAAATCAAAGCTACACTCGTTTGGGAGAATGGGACAAGAGGGGAAGGTGTAATTGTTGCCGGCATAGACTCTGGAGTAAAGAGTACTCATGATGCTTTGAAAACCAACTACGTCGGGGCTGAGAATTATGGCTGGTTTGATCCAATTGACTTTTCTCCAGAGCCGACTGATATACAAGGCCACGGGACGCACACACTTGGCAGTGTGTGTGGAACAAATGGAATAGGTAAACAGTCCATCAAATAAAGTTGAGTTATTATACAGTTAATGTAGTATTTACGAATAGGTGTTGCGCCTGGGGCAAAATGGATGGCATGTCGTGGTTGTCTCTTTGACGGTTGTTGGCAGCATGCACTACTTGCCTGTGCGCAGTTTTTTCTCTGCCCCACAAACCCCCAAGGAAGAAAGCCTGACTGCTCCAAAATTCCACACATCATCAACAATTCGTGGGGAACTGCGGGGAGCGCTGACTGGTTCACGGAAATAGTGGTAGCTTGGCGTGCAGCTGGGATCATCCCGTTCTTTGCATCAGGTAACAGCGGACCTGGTTGTGAGACGGTGACCAGCCCTGGAGACCTCGACTTGGTGATCACTGTAGGCTCCACAGACAAGAATGATTTGCTCTCCAGGTTTTCCGGCAGGGGTCCTATCATTGATAACTCTGACTCTGAAGTTGATGATAGTGATACGGATAACGAAGAACCGAAAAACTGGGCGAAATCCCTTCTCTCCTCAATCTTCTCATTATTCATCCCAAAGAAAAGACAGTACAAAAGCATTATCAAGCCGGACATTTGTGCGCCTGGGGAAGGAATCAATTCTGCTCACATTTTTGGAAACAATGCGTACAGACTCTTGTCGGGAACGTCAATGAGCACTCCAACAGTTGCTGGAGCAGCAGCGCTTTTGATCTCAAAAAATCCAAACCTGAAAATGAAAGACATTCTGCGTCTCCTCACCTCCACAACAGAGCAACAACTACCTACCACCAATACAGGAAATTGCCTACCCGTTCCGGCACACCAGTTTCCCAACAGTATGTTTGGTCACGGGAGAATCGATGTTTATCAAGCGTACCAAAAAATGCTCAAGGAAATGAACGAAGTTGATGCGAAAAGTACCAAAAATAAAAATTCATGAAAATGAACAGAAAGAGAAGCAATGGTATTACATTTTTTTCTCAAATTTTTAATTATATATTATTTGTCATGATAACGGTATTTTTTATTGGTTTTTTTGCACAATATATTTCTGTTTTTAGTACAAATTTCTTGGTAGTTTTTCTGTAAAAGGGTTTGTTACGTACGATGAGAATAGGGTTCCATCTTCCATCTTTTACACACTTTCAATTCTATTTCCAACTTCGTTCCGAAAGAAAAACTGACGACGAGATTCATAATGAATACATATTACATACACATTAATCATATAGTGTAACATTAGATTCTTTGAATCTAAAATATATTATTTAACATTTACTGTTTAGTTTTACAGACGATGATGATCATGATACGAGTGGAGATGCTTTTGATAAATGTTGGGCTAAGCTTCAAGCCTTCAGTTTTTTTTTACATATTTTCACAATACGAAATACACATAAAGAATCAATTGATTACCACACCTCTACTGATTTGTTAATCGAGGTATTTATCTATGTATACTTTTAGATACATATATTTGTGAAGATATATATAGATATATGATATAAGTCTTTCAATTTTCCAACAACAAAAAAGTCAACTAGAAAACAAATTAATTACAACAGCTAATTTTTAACTGACAGTACGTAATAATATTACTCATAACTAGGAACTACGGAGGTTGGAGAGGAGAGGATCATAATGATTTTCACGAGATTATTTTGACTGCAAAAGTATGTACAATAACAGTCACAATATTGTGACGTCTCTAAGTATTTAAATGGTGAGACACATACTAGTAATTTTTGATAATACAAAGATGTTGTCATGAAAAACAACAATGTGACCAAGTATTTACACATGTGTGTATTATATTGTTCCATGGAACAGGATAATAGTAACATTATCAACATACACAATTATTATTGATGATGGTTTGGGTGATTGGTGACTCATGATGATGGTCACGATGATCTGATCTGATGTGATGATGAATGAATGGATTGAATGAGTTCGAGGAGACGAACAAGTATTTCAACGTTGCTCTGAAAGATTCTCACTCATCAACTGTGAAAAAGAAAATAGGTATATCAAACAAGAAGGAGCAAAGAGAAAATCATAAAGTTTTTTTTAAAAAATCACTTCAAATCATCCAATCAAAACGGCTGCTTCAATCTAAACAATTGTTGGCAATGAGTGATGCATGATTAGTCAATGAAATCAGTGTTTTAGCAGTGTGTATCATCATGGTGAGTTAAACTGTTCAAAACAGTGACACTCTAGTTAAGTGCAAAATGACAACAATGAGCAATAATGAACATGATCATTTTCCCGAGAAAGAAAAAGAAAGCAAAATAGAATAGGACAAAATGTCATCATAAATTTTATATTAAATCAACAAACGCAGATCCATAAATTCATTCCTCATGCAATGCAACAGTTATTGGCTTTTGTTTGCATGCACCTCATAATCATATAGGTATAGTCATGAAGTACATGCACAAACTAGAATAATATTGTTAGTATTTTACAATTTCCAAATTCAACTTTTACAAAAGCAGTGCCATGCAAGGTCAGGCAAAAAACACGTGGGCTCGAAGACTAATTTTTTAAAGATTTTAGAACAACCTCAAACAACATGCTACCATTTAAAAAAATCAAAGTACTTCACCCTTGTCATTCACCATCAAATCAAATATCATCATCCCCTCTTCTGTAATACTTGGGCACATGTCTCGATTTTTCACCACCGGTGCAACTTCTCTTTAATGTTGTTTGTGAACTGTAACGAAACAACTCTAAAGGATATTGAAAGTAAAATCGACATCAGTTGAAAACTTTTTCTTTTCAACCCCTTCTCACTCGTCAAAACTAAACTAAAAATTGTACAAAATGGGGAGAAACAACGTACTATTACGTGAATGTTTCACGTCTCTCCGCGAAAGTTGTGATTACTAGAGAACAAGAGAAAAATATATACGTAAATCAGACTTTCAAAAACTTGAACTTACTACAACAGAACCACTAGCGAATAAATATGTAACCGTGGCAATGTGATGTAACTAAACTAAATCTGGATTCAACGATCAATAATACCTTATTGCTTTTTACTTCTCTCAACTTGACAATAAATTAGTTCAGTCGATAAAGAGAGAGAATCAAGTAGAATAACTTGGATACTACTATTGATATTCATGAAACATTACAAATTATATACTTTTTTACATGATAAATATTACTCGTCTCACTTTCATTAGTTTTGCATCGCATGGTGGTGACAAATGTATTGCTAAAAAGTCTTTTTTTTTAAACCCTCCCTTTCTTCCTCTCCGAAAAAGGATAGAGAACGTTCGACGACGACGAGAAAGAAGAACAAATCATGGTTTGCGAACGACACTTACATACATAGTTGTACATACATATAAACAACTTAAACATGAAGAGAAAGGAAAAGTAGTTTACATTCACAATTCCCAAGTTAACAAAAAACATGAATCTCATCGTCACAATTTATCATGCAGTTCACATACATTCATACAGTATAAAATTGACTCCCCCTCTTCTCCAACAACAACCAACCTTCCAACCAGCTCAGGAAAAAGAGATGGGAGAAAAGAGTAAAAGATTATACGCTGCTCTGGTCCATTAAGATAACAAGTATTGAAATTTGACTTTCTCTGTGTGAGAAAGTGTTATGAAGGCGTAGAACCTTTCTACCGTGCCGTGGATCTCTAGAAGAACGATCACGGTAAATTAACAACACTGAACATTTAATGAACGAAAGAGACAACAGAAAACGGTCACGTTTGAGCAAACGAGAGGCATGCTGCTCACAAAAGAATGAGACTCTTTGTCCTGCTACCACTTTTCAAAACTCTGGTTAAACACAAACTGTTGCGAGGTGGAGAAATCCGTAGTCTCAACTTACCCCAATGGTTTGTATTGCGTTGATGATAAGGAATGGAATGAAAATATATTTAGTTGGTATGTAAGGAGTGGGCGTCGTCAAGGTGGAATCTAAAGCTATTTTTAAGCTCTTGGTTGATTTTGTGAGATATTTCGCTCCACCCATTTGGCAGTGAAGGCATGCAACAAATTGTTTGGGGGAAGCTGGAGGGATTTCATAATAAGTATGTATTTCCAATTGTCATAATTCTTACAACTTTTGTTTCGAGTTGAGAGTTGACTGCGTAATTATTATGATAATTGGTTGAAAATTGAGTGGTTAACCAGGTGGAAGCAGGACTGTGAGATAGTTTCGAGGTAAACAGAATGGAGATTATATAGAAAAGAATATATTATGGAGACAATAATAATTTGTCTAGAAGGAAGAGCAACAGAAAACATTTAGACAAATAATGACTACTGCGTATGGTTGTGTTCGAATGCATGAGTAGGTATATCAATGACGGTACACGCTTCTTTACCGATTTTTAGACGAATCCTTTTAGTCTTACTGCTCCCGGTGGTGAGAGCGACCCCATTGACAGCTCCCCCTCCCGATGAGGAGAAGTCCACCAACTGGAGAGTCGGAGATCGGGTTGGACACGACGACAGCGAGGATGATTTTGATGGGGAAGTATCCCAAGAATGGTCCGTTCCACCACCAGCCTCAGTCGAGTGGTCGTGCTCCTCTGCTTCCTCCACCTCTTCCTTATCTTTTCCACGGGATTTGTGCTTCCTCTTCCTCTTCTTGCTCCGCTTCCTTGGATGATAGCTCCCAGCCGTGCTGGTGCTCGTAGCAGCCCCAGAAAGCTCAGTCTCGACTTCCTTCGCGGCAGGAAGGGTGAAAGTGGGGGCATTGTACTTGGGACTCCCGAGCGGGCTGGAGCCATGGAAATTAAGGATTTCATAGACGGGGTGGCTCTCAGCTAGTCCATCTTCCTCCTCCTCAGTGTCCTCCGCCAAGCTGGGGGATGAGCTGCTTTGGGCTGCAGCTGAGGTAGTGGCCGCGGCAGCAGTAGCAGTGGAGTTGGAGGTGGTGGTGCTACTGGGGATGCTAGTAGTAACTGTGGCAGTGGAATGAAGAGAAGACGACGAAGTTGATGATGATGCAAGCTCAGGACATCCCTTTGAGGCGGACTCAAACACCTCGTCCAAAACTGCTGACCTCTTCATGCGGAACGTCATTCGGAGAGGTGGCAACCTGAAAGACCGGTGTTGTGATGGGGCGACACTGCTACTAGCCGTGCTGCTGCTGGACGTATCACTTGATCTACGATTTAAAGCTTCGGAAGTTGAGGAGGTAGATGATGATACTGCTGTGGCCTTACTCTGTCCACTGTTTGACACCGTCGCGCTGGTTGTACTGCTGCTGCTGTTGCTGCTGCTACGCCGTGTTTTGCTAGCACTGCTGGCAGTGTTGGTGGCGTCTCCGTAGTGAACACATTTTGATAACGAGGAGGGGGATGTTGAGGAAGAAGCGACGGGGGAGTTACTGCTACTCTTCGGCTCCCTTAATACCCGTGAACTTCTCAACATGATCCCAGAAGATGGTGTTCCTCTCGTGGAGGTGGATACGGTGACCTTGGCAGATGATGATGAGCGGTCACTCGTAAAGGAACGTCGGCTACTGCTACTCACACTGCTTGCGCAATCCACACCGGAATCCGAATGGTTGGAGCTGGTGCTCGAGTTCGAAACTGAGTCGTCGGAGAGGAGGATCCCGTTTGGAACTTGGGGATAGGCTCCACCCGGTTGTCGGCGTGATGGGGAAGTTTTTGTACTGTTGAGTTGCGAGCTTTGAGTTCGTTTGGGATCGCTTCGCAATACGGCTTTGGTGGTTCTAGGACAAGGAAGAACAATAGCCATTCATTTAGCGAACACAATAGCATATATGTATGTATATTTTTTATTGTGTATAATAAAATTTATAATTACTTGACAGCCTCGCGCTTTCCTTGAGTATTGTTCGTGAGAAGCGGGATTTTTCCCATCTCCTCCGGTTTGCCACGCCTTCTCCTTGTCAGCGTGCCCAGTTGAGATGGAAGCTCTCCAGGTGGAGGTCGAAGTCGAGTGGCCATCCCACTGTTGTTGGAATTACCATTATTCGTTTCCTGCTTCTCCTCCCCATTGGTCTTCTTTCGGTTGAGACGATTGTCCGTCTCTCGGAGACGATAGCCTTTTTCCTCCCTCCCACTCGCGGTGTCCTCCTTCTTTTCCTTTGCAAAGGCGCCAGTACCGCGACGCTCGCAGGTGACACACTCACAGTTTCGGTTGCAATCACCAAAAAAGTCTTCCCCATAAAAACATGTGATTTCATCCCCTTCCTCAATGTCCCTCAACACCTTGATGCAAGCCGTGTCCCTCCCAGTCGCCACAAACTTGCAGTTGGCCCTACAGTCGTGGTTGATGTAGGCTGCCGGACCCAGCCACAACTGGGCGCAGTTTTTCCGACAACTGTACATAATGGAAAAGTCATTTTTCCCAGGATGAAGCAGCTGCGCTTCCTCCTCTTCGCTAAGCTCAGCAATGCACCCTACTAAAAGCGTTATTTTATCGTTCTTGGACCTAAATTCAGATGCAAATAAAAAACGTTCACGTTCCATCCGAGAAATTGTATACCAAAATATTTACTCAATAATCTCATTCACCATTTTCGTGTTGCGCTAATCTTTGCCCCTTTCTTTTCTTCTAATGAGTATCTAAAACAGGGCTCTATCTTGAAACCAGACTTTTTGTCAAATACCCGTAGATATCGAAGAACCTAAAAAAATTAAACAGAATGTGGATGAAAATGCAATGCTCATAACATAAGCAACCGCATTATAATAACGTGTCAACTTACATGTTCCTTAAGAGATTCTTGCTGATCCTTTCCCTTGCTGCAAACATACTTTTTGAGCCAGTTACCATTTCTCAGCTCATTATACGCCTTCTCATAGTCTTGATGCTCTACAAAACGCTCAACAATTTGACGCAGCTCCACCGCTCTCAGCGCCTTTGAATATGGGGGACGAAACCTTCAACGAAACCACACTAATTTTAGAAACTGGGAATATTCATAAAAGTCTACCCGTTTGTTTTCTTTTGCACCTAGTATTCATTTTATGGGTGGTAAACCCAAGGTAAGGATCCAAAACGAGGGCGGAAGCCGCATCATCATTCTCAGACAGCTCCTTCGGTGTCATACCATACCGATTGTGGGGCAGAGTGGATTTGTCCTTGTGGGAATTATTCGTGGCGGACAGGGAAGATGCCGTTGTTGATGTGGCCGACGCAGAAATCACGGAGGTGGAGGGGCTGTTGCTCCCACAATTCCCAACGGATGGGGAGCTGGGGCTGGTACTGCTCGTGGTTGAGGAAACATTACCATGACTCACGGATGGGCTACTATTACTACTACTACCAATCGCATTCGTACTTCCGCTGCTCCCCATCTCACTTATCGACATGGGGTTTGAGGGTGGCTCTGCTGATGACGTTGTGGATGACGCGGTTTGTTGCTGCCCCGACGCAGGCTGCTGCATTTTCCTTGAGAACTGGAGCCCAGCTGTCGCTGCAACCATTTCATCTGGCAAGTTGGTGGACAAGATGTCACTCTCAACAATTACACATTTAACAAAATTTATCTAGAAAGGGGGTAAAATAAAAAGGGGAACTTAAAAAATGAACTACGACCAGGTCTCATCTATACTAGTTATAACGGAGCAAACTTACTTTCCCTTTAGTTCAGTTAGAGGAGGTGAGTTGACCACATAAAAACAAAATGGCTCGTCTCCTGTCAGCTCGCCTCATATATTATGGATGACACGTCCCACTTAAGAAACTGCTTGATTCCGCAACACCTTTACTCAATGCTAACACGACTTCAAGCTCGCGATATTCTATAAAATCGGAAATGTTAGTGGATAACTTTCCCTTGTGATAAGATGCCTCTTATCCATCATAATATTAACACCCTAACAATCCTGCTTTCTTCCACTTTCTTCCTTTTGACAATTAGGAGCGTATCACCCCGACCCAAATGAGCGACAGGAAATTTTGAGCCACAATCAGTTCCCAGTCCCAATTCCAATTGCGAATTGAGTCACTGGCCGTTTCGTAATTTGAAAACTGAGCGCGCACATTCAAAATCCCAAGTAATCACACACTGACACAGTTCTCAGCCCAGCTAGCGCAAACCGAAACTTCTTATCTGAGCGATCGGAAACCACTTCCCCTTGGGGTAAAAAGGAATGGACAATTAGTTGGGGATGAATTGTAGCCAGTGATTTCTAGGCTCAGTCAATCTCTTTAAGTAGTGCTCAGTTTCAATCCCTTACGCTCCTTCTGCAACTCTTTTACCGTCTTTTTCACTCTTGTTCTTGTAGCCTGTCTTCTTTCATATTTGGATACATTTTGACTTGAAGTGTGTGTGTAGCAATATTTTTTTATCCTCTTGTGTTATGTATTGTGCTTCTGGTTCTGTATATATTATTATTATTATGATTCTCACTCTACATTCGTATTCAAAGAGGAAGGCTTTGCTTGGGCCCCAATGTGTGTGAGTGAGCTAGCTGATGGTGATGTGCTATATACCTTAAAAAAGTATATCCTTTTGCTTTGCTTGCTAAACAGCCAGCCAGCGAGAGAGAGAGATTTTTCTTGTGAACTAGAACTCTGTATCTGGCTGTTATGCAGTTGTGTACATCTAGTACAGTCAGTGAGATCAGTCAGATTCTACCGCTTTTGCTCCTTCCTCCACTGAATATGTTCAGTTCAGCTATGATACTGCTACTCCTTCTCCTCTGCTCACTTCACTCACTCCTGCCTCAGAAAAAAGAAGCCCTTTTCATTTCTTCGTCCGTTTTGGTTTTGTTGCTGGCATTGCTCTTTGGTGGTAGACTTGCAATGCATAACGTAACGAAGCTATTTTCCCTTTTGCTTGTCTCCATTCTATGTAGATGGATCAAGTGTAAACCTAAAGGGTTTTCAGCTGACTTTCGAGAACGGACAGTGCTTCACTTTTTAAGCAGTATAGAGCTTTGCGCTGTTGGTACTCATTTCGAGTTTGTAATAAAAAAGGCTTGTTTCCCTTCCATACACATTGTATATTATTATTATGTATTTGCTCCCTCAACCAAGCTTTTCCTTGCTGCTTCCCCTTGTTTGTTTGTTATTACTGACTGACTGAACTTGCCATGGGATTCAAGAACAGGGGTGGGGGAGTCAAATTCCAAAATATATTTACATTAAACGAATGTTATAGATCCACTACTGGAAAAATGCATCTTAACGATATGAACTTTGACATTTATCACTTTGCCCCAAACCTCTAGCTACATACATTTCTCTCAAGCTAATTCCGGGGTGGTGTGAGACAAGCTCATTAGTTAACGCTGAAATTGATTTATTTCCCAAAAGAATTTAGATGCGCACCTCTGCTTTCGTTTAGGATCTCTCCTGATTTGGGCTGTCGTTGACATTGCTTACGTACTTACAATTCCGAACTTTTTTCATGTAATGTAATGCACTGGATCATGATGCTTGCTGTTGAATATATGATGGCTATGTATTCATTCCATTTCCCTTTTCCTTGTTGCTTCCCAGTATTCAATGTGTATAATATATGCGCTGTGATGGATTGCGTAAAAACTGTTACATGATATGCTGATGCTGGTCACCTACTTTTATGAAACTGGAACCTTCCTATTTCCTGCCCATGCTTTGTTTCACAATTTTGTCTTGTGTTTTTTTTTCTTTAGTCATTGTTCCAGTTTTATTTTCAATGCCATAGCCACACTCCAAATAATACAAAGTCATCGGCAAATTTTCGGACGGGCTTAGCTTGGTTTGTTTAGAGTTTTATTTTATTCGGAAAATAAAATTGGGCGAGGAGCGAGCTAGGTTTCGGGGATTTAAATGATTAAATAGTATGTATACAGTATTTTACAAAACAAAACATATAACATTTACATTCAGCATTTCGAATGGAGTTTACAGTTGGATTTTCATATTGAAACTGGCACCACAAGAGCAACCCTGCTCCGCAAGCGGATTGTTGACAATTCGGAAAGCAGATCGAATCAGTTCCCTTTCATAGTCGAGGGTTGAGCCCTGGATTATGTCGAGACTCATTTCATCAATCACGACTAAGGCTGCACCGCTGCTTTCACCTTCATTCTTGTGGATAACTCTGCAAATGCAAGGAAATGTTTCATCATTCAACTAGAATCATTCCATTAATCTAGAAACAAATATTTACACTTAATTATTCCAAATGCGCTTACATATCATCTGAGCCCATTTCCTTGTCAATATTGAACTTGTACTGGAAACCGGAACAGCCGCCCCCTTCGACACTGACTCGGAGAAAATTGCCCTCATCCAAAATCTCTTTCAAACGTTTCTTGCATGATTCACTGACTTGAACTGTCCCCTTCACCGACGACGACGATGGTGGGTTGAAACCCGCTGAAGACGAGAAAGAAGTTGATGATAACGACACAATTTGCCTGATTGCCCCTCCACTTCCCCCAAAAGAGGGAAGCCTCCTTGAGGAAAGGTCAAGGATATGTCGAGTGGCTCGAAAAACTGTGGATGTCATCATCATTCCATGTAATAAATGTCACTTTGAAGAGAAGAGAATAATAACAAACACCAACACCTGATTTTCAGATAGCGGGCTTGAGCATCCCAGTTTCAATGATGGTAACACAACACCCCATCTAATGCTGTTAGAGTAGTGTTTATGAACATACTATGAATGACTCACCTTTGTTCAGCTTTTGACGCTAAGCAATTTTCCATTCTTTGATGGACGTAATCCTCAATTGTGATCCAGTTTTAAAAGAAAAATCAAATATTTAATTACAAAAGACTTTATTTAACCCAATTCTAAGCCTTTTGCTTTTTACCTGTTTTCCAGCATATTTGTTTAGAATATTACGGGAACACCGTAGTAGCTCATTGTACGTGATTCTCCGTTCGTGTCCACTTTACCCCTTCCTTCCTATTGACATAACAGGATGGCATTGCACTACTGCTAGCTCTAGCTAAACAAAGGAAGGATTTGCTGTTAATCTACGCTACTCCTATTCATTCCACCAACCTGTGAGTGTGAGCTTTGGCATGCATTTTGTGGTTTGGTTTGGTTTACGGCTTTATCGCACGGCAGGTGTGTAACAGACTTGAATGCTTGCACAGGGAGAGGTGATGCTATTACCACAGCCAAACTATTACTTCCTTTGGCAGGTACAGGTGGCACGTCCAATTATTTGTATAATGCTGAAGCTATTAGCTGCTAGAACCACGTTAGGAATACAATGAATGATATTATGATGGACATGCACGGGACTTTTTAATATGAATATGTATGTCTACATTGTATAATCCACACACACGTTTCAACCTGCTCCGTTTACTTACCCGTTTTTACCATCCTCTTTGCTGTTTACCTCGTCAACCCAATCCAAAGTGTAAAATCACAACAATGCAGTCCAATGCAATGTAAAGTGTAATGCTTTCTCTTTATGTAACATTATATGAACATCATAATCATCATCAGTCACACAAACCACTGTGTGCTTGGATATATATCATGTATGTAATGTAATGTATGCATGCACCAACCAACTCCAACATTTGAGTCATCATAACCCGTTGTTTCCTTTAATTTCCATTCCTGATACATTTTCTGATGGTTCCTCTTGAGCTCCAACGTAAGTGAACAGGGTCCATTCCGACCCTGTTTTTACCTTGTTTTCCATTATGATTCCGTTTCCACAAATTGTTGACAATTGGCAATAATGGTGGCAATTTGCCAAAGTCGCTGCTCATCATCATCAT
>JAQGAP010000614.1:0-30436 GCA_034697805.1 Orchesella bifasciata
CTGATTCCCAAGCCACAAATTATGTAATAAACTTGTCTAAAGGTACATCTTTACGTCTCGATTTGTCGGGTTTATTCCTTTCACAAATGCAGTTTATTAAAAAGGGTAACTGTGTATCATTATTCAGCTTATTCATTAAAGCAGTTGAGATTTGAATAAGACAACCCCAGTTTTTCTACTTACTAAAGGTTATCTGTAGCATTATACATTCCGTTACACTATTTTACGGATTTATCAACTTCTTCCAGCCCGCAATCTACTTGTTCCAACATCCAACCGATATCAATGCCGTCTTTGAAGCAGTTTGTAATGCCTTGTATTCAGGGGGTCTAGTAGTATTGATTGCTCAATCATGGAGGTGCCAGTCATCATTGGAGGAAATGTTCAGACTATTCAAACCCAGCGTGGAAGTGGAACTCGAAAACACTACATTTGAGCATATAAGTTGGATGGTATTTAAATAAGCTTATCTGAAAACCTTTGTTAATGATTCCAGATTAATGAGAGAAAAAAATTATTTTTTTTTCTGTAGGAATCTTTAGCAAGAAAGCACAATGTGATCTCAACTCTTTGTTTCATCTTCCAATATTGTCTAAGCATTTGCTACCTGTTTCCAACATCCGAGGATGGAGATGTCAAAAAGTTTTCTTTGACTTGTACCAAAATCATCTATTGGTGCGTTGCAAAGTTCAATGGCAAAATTGGAGATTCAAACACATTCAACTACATCCTTCATTACGGCTTAAATGCTTTAGGATTGTATTGTGGCTGTTGCATGAGTGCAATAGAATGTGCCCTGTTTTGTACAGTTGCTGTCGCACGTGCTTTGGACACAGAGTTTCAAACAATGGTGAATGATTCTGGTGAAGTGTTGGATGGGGTATGATTCCACAAAGGATCTTTATATTTACTACTTTAGATAAATAATTAACTTTCAGATCTCCGATTTATTTTAGCTGATTAACGCCTATAAATCTCTGAAGGAGAGAGTTACTTTATTGAATAAATTCATGGGAAACATGATTTTGGTCAACTATAGTTCATTCATTACATTTTATGCAACGTTACCCACCCTCTTAAAATTGATGCCAGGTGGTTCCACTAAATTTATTTTCCTGATTTATTTGATTTTCAATATCGTGGTGTGGATGTCTGCTGGTGACTTTCATTACTCTGTGAGTAAATTTTAGCTTCAATCTGACTATATGCTTCATGCTTTTTAATTTGTGGTGCTAACTTTTCAGGTCAGACGTAAAATCGCTAATCACGTCAACCGATTTCAATTGAGTAGCCGTGATATGACGTCAAAAGACAGGTTTCGATTAATTATGTTGTTACATAACCAGGAGACCCCCTAAACTGCAGATTTTTTAGCGTGACTAATTCCCTGCTTTGTTCTATGGCAGGACTATTCATTACATATTGCATAATTGTGTTTCAAATGGGATATGCTATTGGTGATCAGTAATTTGATAATCCACCAAGGCAAAATTACTCAGATTAAACCCGACAGGATGTCCAATGTGAATTCTCACATTACCCCCAAACCAACACGATTACAAGAGCCTGACAAACACAACCGTATCAGTCCTTCACTATGCAAAAGGTTGCTAACGTAACTCATCGACCTTACTAGCTCCGCGGAGATGCACTAGTTTCCAAAATGTTTTCATCCACATTCGAACATTTTCTCGATTTTCAATCAATCCAACAATTTCCAGCCTGCTGATTCTATTCGCAATCCTACAAGCACTCATCCGACATCCATACTCCCTACTCACCGAATAACACTAACGCACCTTCAAAATGGGTATTGTTACACATGCATTTCAGTTGATATAAACAAGGCATTCTTGTAGTAAAGAAGAAAGTACTCAGGAAGCGTATTGTATTCTTCACAGGTAAATGCGGTTCTTCCGGAGGCGGCGGTGGCGGCGGTGGCAGCAAAAGCGGTGGTAGCAGCAAAGGTGGAGCTGCAGGCGGTGGTGGCAAGAAAGTAAAGCGCAAGGGACATCCCGCCAACGCGTTCATTCTCTACTTTCTCGCGTACTGGAGGGTGAGTAAAGTATTTTCTATCCTACGTGCTTTTACCATTTATCACAAGGAAAGTGCTTTTAGAAAGAATTTCGTTGTGAGACTAACTTTCACCTTTGTTTATCGTTTTATGACAGCAATGTGGTGGCAACATCTATCAAGTTGCTAAATGCTGTGGACAAAAGTGGAGGGCTATGCCGCAGTCCGAGAAGGACAAGTACAGGAAGATGTACTGTGCCAAGGCCAAGAACAGTAGGACCTGCAAGCGTGCAAGTGGTAAATGATGAGGCAGCGGTTGAAAGAAATGACAAGTTTGAAATATTCATACAAGTACCTATAATACATTCACAAATATGTCCACCTACTAATTGGCTTGATTCCTCGAAAATAATACAAATTTTTTAGTAACTTTGTTTTCAATGTTTTTACACGAGACATGTTAAATGTAAAATAAAATCAGCGATTCTATCACATCGCTAGAACTATCTAACCAAATGACTGCCTCTATGTTGTTCATCACTTGAATATTTAGTTAGTGTTAAGTATTGTGATATTTTTATCTACAAAAAAATATTTATTGGTTACAGATAAGGATAAGTTAATTAATAATAGATTAATTCATAGTATAACCAAGATCCATTGGAATTATAGATATAAGAAGGGCCTTGAGTATAACTACCTTTTAGAATATCTAAAAAAAATAAATAATTATACTTTTTCCTCATTTTTACATCCTACATAAATAATGCGTTTACTGAAACAGCATTCGGTGCAGGTGAAAGCATGTAGTGAAAATGCATTTTGAAAGTCGAATCATCAGCAATAGACCTATATACATCAGATAAAGCAAATGGTGAAGAGAAAGGCTCGTTTGTAACTTGATCTCAGGGAACATACAGATGTCAAAGTATTATCAATGCAAAAAGCATCATAAATAGAAGCATGCTTTCAAGTAAAATGGAGTAAATTCTGCTAGCTGGATTTTTTTGAGGGTTCGGAAGAGAGAGAAAAAGTAGGCTTCCGTAAGCGTAAGTAGGAATAGAGAAAATCGAGTTTTAAACTATTAATTCACAGTGGTCGTAGAGCCGAGATTCGCGTGGTGTAATTACGTCCCCAGTGATGGAATTTTATCAAAAGGCCTTTGTTTAATAAAATAAGTGACCCATTTCTCCGTATCTAGATCCATACCTATGTTTAAATACACATACATGTCTTCCTTAAACTCTGTCCAACTAACATTGCACTTTAATTTGAAGCAAAATTATATATATAACAGAGTTCAATTCTTCATTGCATTGCATGTTCCATTAATTGATCATTTCGGATCAACGATCTACAAAACTGTTCAATTTGCAACCAGTACTACTATTTAGCTTGCAAATAGTCACATAATTTTCATTATTGCTAGTTTCTCAAAAAAATCGATATCGCTTGTCTGATGGAAATATAGTTGTTTATTGTAGGAAAAAGTAAGACATCCGCCTTGTCTGCACAAAACATGTTTGTACTTCCAGTTACGGACGTTGCACTTTGAATTCTAATCTCGATGAAAAGCATTTTCATAATCGCATTTTTTATGGTGTTGCGAGTAAAAAGGCTGACTCTAAATAGAAATGAAGGTTAAAGGGTTTTCATCAAACAATCATTTAAGAATTGATGTTGATTAAAATTATTTTATAAGAAACTAATGTTGTTAGTCAGTTCATAATTTATATAAGTTCGTAGTTCAGGTGCTTGTAAATGTGTAATCAGCATTATTTCACCGATCCCATATGAAATCGTGAATACCAAAAGCGGTAAAAGTTTTTAATACATAAGATGAAGCTGTCAAACGATCCATCAGCGTATTACACTGCGTTCATCAACTTTTACTCGTTAATTTTTATATTCCCAGTCAGGTTCGAGTTTGATCAACGGTCATGCATGTACTACACTGTTCGGACAAATATTTTACACAACGTACACTCAATAAAAATTTACCTTTAAAAACGGTTTAGAATTCCAAAATTTCCAAAATTAACCTGATTCTTTCAATAGGTACTGTGTGTCATATTTCAAGCTGCCTCCGTTTTCATTGGAGTTGCCAACATACACGGTTGCTTCGAGCGGTTAGGAAATGGAGTGGATATGGATGATTTGCTGCTCATTTTCGAGATGATCAATAATACAGTTTATTTGATTGCGATTTTAAGTATCATAAAACATATTTGGACCAAATCATCCGTAATTGTGGCCTTCGTTAATTTCATTAGCTCTCCGGAAGACATTCAGAGTGGGTGGGGTCGCAGTGATATCAAGGTTATTATAATTGTTCATATTTGAATCAAACTATGCATAAATTTTTAAGCAACTTCAGATCCCTTTTGCAGCCCAGGCTTCTATTTAACTTTTCTGGCCTTTGCTGCATTTTCCATTATTGTCTAAGCTTCTACTATCTGGTCACATCTACAAACCTAAACGGAGCAGTTGAAAGGAATTCTGATCTGCTGCTAAATTTAACCACAAAATTAATCTTCAAAATATTAACCCCTTCATCCGAAATACGTTCCTCGCCAGTTTTTTCAAAAATTGGGAAGGCATTGGTGGTTGCAATAACTATCCAAGGCGGTGCATTGTTTGCTTCAGTGGACTACATTGTGTTTTGTACGATGATAACATCAAGGCGGTTAGGAAAGCGGTTCATAAAAGTTGTACAAGCGTCCTCAAGTCAAGATCAGGTAAAAAACCAATGTCTCATGTTCGAAATGAACCCAACTGAACTCTTTTATTGAATTAAAGGTAATAGAAGCATACGAAAATTTGAGGGCAGCTACACTTCAAATGAACGATATTGTACGGACCTACATCTTCTTTAACTACTTTTCTTTCCTCACCTACTACCCCGAGATCCCTGTTGTTCTCCGTTCGGGTGAAAGCTTTGTTGAAATAGCAAGCATATTGCTGTATACCGTTGTAACCGCGTGGTTTTGGCTGACAGCATGCGAGTTTCATAGAACGGTTACATGGACGATGAAGGAATGGTTGTTTGAAAAGCAAACTCAAGTGCCGTTGAATCCAAAAACCCGAATAAAATTGTTGATGCTTTCTAATGAGCTGGAAACAAAACCTATTGCAATTAGCTGTAGATTTTTCCACGTCAGCTATGACTTAATTTCTTCTGTAAGTCTAACTATTAATTATTGTAATTAGCAATTGGTTACCCACTTTCATTGACGATTTCACTGCATTTACAGATGCTTGGACTGATAATTACTTATTCAATAATTATGTTTCAAACACGGACCCCATCATTGGTAAATGTTTAGCAATTCAATCAAGTGACAGTGTTTTTGTTTCATTTTTGTAGTGAAAATATTGACAGCAACACAACGAAAATGTGATGTATGCATCAAGAAGGGCGTTGGTTTAATACTTTTATAATACAAATCCATTTTACTCTGAGTAAAAAGCTCTCTGCACAAAAACTTTTGTTTAAACTAGATTTTCAGTCCAGTCCAGAATATTTGACATTTTAAAAGTTTCCATCATTTTGCAATAGTAAAATGCATCCCCTAAATCATAAAAAAGAAAATTGCGCAATATACCTCGTTACATTTATAAAAATATATTCATTTATTGGGTTGGTTCCGTTTCGAATTGTTGAAAATAGGAAAACCGGTGAATACAGTTCAAAGCGAAATAAGGTGAAACAGGTAAATAAATCGATTGTTTAGAAATCACTGGTTTGAGATTTATATATAGTTCGTTAACATTAATCGTTTCTTCAGATATTTTGTGGACTTGTACATTTCGCATCCCTGACTTTCGTGTTGCTGTATTTGCACAATGGATACGAATCCATGAAAACTGCCCACACAATAGAAATCTCCACTCTTGCCACTCTTTTCAACTACGTAATTGCAATGGTAGCTACTCTAAATATATTAAAAACGTTATGGTTTGAAGAATTGAAAATTGTCGCTCTTCTAAACTCGCTAACATCATATTCGATGGAACACGCGGATTCGTCAATGAATCCAGAAATCGATCATATTGGGAAAGCAGAAAGAAAGGGTTTACTCAAAAAATTAGGAGGCATTTTAAGATGGTTTAATGATAAAATACCGTCACTTCCAGCCATAACTTATTGCTTCATATCCATGTACTTTTCGTTCGTTATACTTTTATCAACCACTGAAACCACTGATTCCTTTGAAAATATGTCAAAGGAACCTCTTTATAACCAAATTTCTAAAACTGAAACTCTCCTCAGCACCACATTTTGGTTTATCCAAGGAACGTGGAAGGTTCATCTAACTCGGTTAATCCACTACTTCTCCTTCATATTGACAGTTTTTTGTGCTGTACTTTTTGACATAATTGATGAGCTCTTGATAATCATCTCGATGACTGCAATGTCTGTGATTACCTGTTTTGAAAACAAAATCAAGCGACAGGAGTCAGTCCCAAAGGTGTGGTATGTACTGATTTCAATTTAATTACCTTTCATTAAATGTTTAATTATATGAAAAGTACGATTCCTACTATCAAAGGCGGCATTGGCTTATCGACAAGTTGGAGCCCTTTGTGACGAAATTAATTCCATGTTCAGTTTTCATCTTCTGGCATTATACGTTGCAAGCCTCTCCTTCTACTCCCACTCTTTGGTGCAGACACTAACGTCTTTGAAAAACATTAGTGGAAGCTCACATTGGCTTCTTTATCTGCTTTTCAATTTTTATTTTTGGACTGTTGCCTGCAAAGCTCATTCTAAGGTAAACATTTTTCGACATCTTTTCCTATAGTCATCAACTCCGAAACATTATAAATGTCGCAATTGCAAAATATTTTCAACTTTCATGAAGGCATTATCGGCTTCCCGGGGCTGGATTAAGCAAATTCAAACTTGTTCCTCTCTTAGGATGGAAGAAAAACTTGATTTAATTTTGTTTTCGGATGAAGTGGAAACCAATTCAGTTGGGCTGCATTGCAAACTTTTTATGTTGACTTATCGGCTTATGGCTTCGGTACTTCAATTTTTATACGATTCGCAATTCATGCACATCATGTGCATTGTATATATAGGTGGAGTTCAAAACATTAATTAATTAATATAATGGTTTATTTTCCAGATGTGTGGCTCAATTTTAACGTATGCTGTTATTGTGCATCAGTCAATTCGATAATTGGGAAAGGAAAAAGGGAAAAAAGGAAGGTGAAAAAATATTATTTTCTCCTTCGGGCTTACATTTAGACATTTCTTTCAGTAAACCCAGCACAGCACTTAACTGGAGTTGTCAGCAGAAGTGAAAATTGAAATGGGCACAAAAATATCGAAGGTTAGACATTACTATTTCATGTAATTGGGTGTAGTATTGTACATGCATTTCCACAAAAGCGAATGAGCAGGTGTGAAGAAATGATAATTGAATGAAAGATATTGGTGATTTAGAAGTCTAGAATAAAAAGAACGATAAACAGCTCCACCCTTTTTTAATGCTTATTAATTCAACTCTGCCCTAGATCAAATATCTAGTTATTGGATGCACCGAATAAATTGTAAATGTTCATTGTAAAGCTTTAAAAGTCAAGACCGTTAAGTCTTAAAGTAAAGAAAATAAGGTAACAATGTTTGTTAACCTTTCACTCAGCATTTTCTTGTACCCGCTCCGTTATGTTTGAAGATTTTAATTAAAAGACTTCCGGCTTTAAAAATACAGCTTCGTTGCTTCTCAGTCTTCGTAGCTTTAACTGCTGCTTGTAGCCTTCTTTGTGATATAATACGCATTTAAAAATATTCTCATGGCTATAGGTTACACTTACACTCCAAGATGTTACTTACAAACGCTTGAAGAATACTTGCGTAAAATGTGGAGTCGTCTTCAAGAACATATTTATGGTTTAAACTTGCCATACATTGCTTCATTTTGCAACTACTTTTCCATCATTGCATTGAGCCCATTCGTAATCAAATGGGATCCTCAAAAGTTTCAATTTGTGCGTGTATCAAGCACCCTACGAAAGGTGATAACTATTAAGAAAGATACCAAATTTTTATAATTATACAGCTGCGTTAATTTACGATACTATTTATCGAAAAGGTTTGTAGTATATTCTTTGTCATTGGGCAAACTTTTGTCTCCTTCAACTGGGCAGCATACTGCATGAAAGAGCTGGAAGATGTTTTGAACAACATGATAAGCATATTTGATATTGTATCAGTGATGATGTCTAACATTATCTTGTGTGTAAGTATATACATCTTGTGGTTTCATGGGAGTAGATTACTGTTGCTCGTAAATGAAACACATCGGCTCTCATCTCCCATGTCATCTACAATCGTAAGCCTGCAGCTATATATATATTCAGTCAAACAATATGTCAAATTTCTAACATTTGTCTACCAGTACCCATTTATATTGATATGTAGGGTTATGTATCATTCTTCATCTGTCATTTTGTCATAATTTGGGATACTTTTACAACACAGTGGAACGGAAGGATGGTGGAGAAAGTATCAGAGCAGATGGCGAGCGTGGTTCTGTTTCCCATTAACTGTTTAACTACTGGAAATTGTTTGGAGCAATCAGTTTCCCCAACAGCTTCTTTTGTTAAACAATGCTTTTGGTTCATATCATTTATACTGGAAACCACTTATGGACTTCCGGAAATGGTTTGTTTGGCTCTGGTATTTACAATGTGGAATGCAACTAAATATTTCAAGGAGAAAATTAAGCCCGAGGTTTCTATTGAAGAGGTACGTGTGAGTAATGTAATGGAATGAAAACTTTCTGCTTATTCTTATCCCAAAATTTTATAGGATAATCATGCAAGATTTTTGAAAATTTCAACAGGGTTTGAAAGTATATAGAGAGCTCAGAAAGTTGTGGGCATGTATGAATGATTTATTTGGCATTCTGTTCCTCTGCATGTATATTGCTGCTGTCTCCTATTATTCTCAATTGCGAGAAAAGTTTTTGAGATGGAATAAAATTAATAGCATCTCGTTTTTGTTGGAAAACGCATTAATATTTGGAGTCAGTAGTCACATTCACTATGTGGTTTGTTAATAATAATATCCAAAATGCCACCTCAATGTCCGAATTTTTTAATTGAATTGAATTTATTTATCTTTTAAAATTGAAGTCAACGAAGGTTTTGAGATGTTGGATTGTAAGTAAACAGCAGGAGCCCACTTTATCAACAAATGACCAATTGAGACTTTTGGCTATTTCTAATGAGATCGAGGTGGAGCCTATTGGATTCTCTTGTTATTTCTTTACTCTTTCATATCGATTTCTCGGATCAGTGAGTCAAATTATATTAAAAGTCAATCGTAACTCGAAATATTACATTGCTAAATGTTTGACTTGATCCATAGATGTTGGGACTTCTGATTACTTACATTATAATACTTTACCAAATGAATCCTAAAAGTGAGTACACCGGAATACTTTGGTCTTAAGGATTACAAAGGGTCTACGTATTTACAGATAAAATACGACTGAGACTAGTGTGAAATTTTTTAATGTAGCCTAATGTGCAAATGAAGAAAGTAAAACTGCGAAATAAAAAAATGTCAAAAATTGTAAGTCATTCAAAATGCGAAAAATCTGCCACAAGAGCGTATTACATGGCAGCGTCTCTAAATTATTTCTCCTACTTTCTTCTCACTCCCTTTTCTACCTTGTGGGATCCGCCTACACTCCAATATAAACTGCATTCTACCTTATTGAGAAAGGTATATGGAACATTGACAAAACTATGTGGTCGTAAGTATGCTTATTTATAAGAAACTACACATTAAGTAACTTAATTCCAAGATCCAAATGTTTGCAGACCTTTTACGTATTGTGTAATCTTGGATTTGTGCTTCTTGCAATTATCTGGCTATCAAACGTGGGTCACAGCGTGGACAACAACCCCCGGGACCTTATAAGAATTTTCGGCTTAATTATGCTATTATCTGTAGTCTTTGCACATATCTACTCTTTCAAAGTCTTTTTACTCCAGCAGGAGAAACTTGCACTCATTCTGACTGATATTCGGACTCTCACTAAACCAGTGTCAGAAAAGAAGGTCGAATATCAATGAAACAAAAAGGTTTTTCTTGTCAAACCACAACGTAATCGAAATACTCGTTTTTTTGCAGACGTTTGGCACATGCATTCTCTTCAGTAGCGTGATTGTGGCCTTTTATACTTCAAATGGGAATGGAGAAGATATCTACAGAGCCCTTACAACTTTTGCTAGCACAGTTCACAAAACCGCCCGACAATGTTCATTATCCGATTTCCAGAATTCAACAGTCACATTACAAAATGTTATCAACTATGCGTATTACTTATCTTGGCCCACCGTGGGATGCTTTTGCATGCCCGAATTTATTGCGATTTCGATCGTGCTTAGTTTATGGGAGGCAGCAAAATGCTTTCAAGCAGAGCTCAGCAAAATCACATCCTTTGACGAAGTAAGTCAACTAAAATTTTTATCTTACTTCAGGATGAATTGATATATTATGCATATATCTTACAATTATAGGGCTACTTGCTGTATAAAACATATCGGAAACTCTTTAATGACGTTAATGACCAGTGGTCTCCCATCTTCCTCATCCTGTACATTGGTTCAGTGGCATATTACGGAGAAGCCCCCTATGTTGTTTTGACCCAACATCCGGATATTGGATTCATGGTTTTCTTTGCTGAAAACCTTATTATTTGGGGATTAGGAAGTCATGTTCACAAAATGGTTTCCTACCCACTGTCTAATATATACAGGAAATTAACAGGAATCATATTTTTTAATACAAAAGATTTTTAACGATTAAAGACGTTTGTGTGTATTTACAGATGACTTTCACCGTGAAACAATGGACACGCAAGATGCAAGATGAAAATTCACTTTCACTCGAAAACCGTTTGCGGCTCATGTCTTTGTCACATGAAGTTGATACGGAGCCCGTAGGAATCACTTGCAGCTTCTTCACCCTCACATATTCCTTTCTTGGATCGGTAAGTAAAATCCGTTAAAAATAGCATACTTGGGATTTAAGTATTTAATACTACTTCTGTTTCAGATGATTGGTTTGTTAGTAACGTATGCTTCGCTAATTCACCAAAATATCACTTAGCACGTTTCAAACCTTTCTTCCTGAAGGACTGATGACGATAGGGATGATTTTTGTTCGTGAAAAGGTTAACGACCTTTTAACGGAATGGTTGTGCGATGTATATTTCGATTTCGTTTTGATCTGGCTCGACTTTCAAATAAATCATCAACATGTTTTGTAGTGAATTTATACAACGTTCGACTGTATAGCATGCATATTTTCTCCGAGTCCGATACAATCAAATAAATATTTCCGGAATATCTGATTTGACATTTTTCCTTGTCTTTTCTACTTGAAAGTGTTTAAATTTTTAGCAAATATACGGTTTCTGTCATCTGTAATATTCATTATTAGCCATCGTTGTTGTTAAAATTAAATCAGTACTTTCCATACTTTCGAAATGAATCGTGTTCATCCGAAAGAGCTACTTGAAATTTCTCCCGACGACCTGAGCCGCTTCAAGGAGCCTGATCAAGAAGATGAGGATTCGTCTACAATCTCCGAATTCTCATGGACAACCGCTGTTAAATATTTGGATAAACGCTTGGAGAATCAACAGGGACGATCGGGTATGTATTTTCTGGATGGACGTCCGATCAATGACGACTCCTTTCAGGAAAGCATTACAATAGAAATCTGCCAAGAATACAGGTACAACAAGACGTTGATTAGGTTTGAGGAGTGGGTTTTGAAAGTTAAATTGATTTTATGTACAACATTTTTTTTTGTATTTGTAATTTCATCGTGAAGTTTGCAGCTCTTGGACATAATTACTGACCTGATTTTACCCGTTGGGTTCAAATATCCGTCATTGTTAACGTAAGAAGAATATTAACAATGTATTACTTGGTATGTTTAGTCGTAATATAGTTTTGTTGCCATTCATTTCTGTTTACTTTAAGGTCATTGCATGAGCTAGTCGAGGATGGATTCAAGCCGGTTTCTAAACTTACTCCACCCAAAACTATTATCTGGGTAGATGATACACACTGGAACAATCCTAAGAGCTCAATTGTCGAAAAATTCATGGTAAACTGAATTTCCTTACTCATATTATAAATTGCGAAATTGTATAGACACGTATGTTTTACTGCTTCACGTACTTTTTTTATATGACAGTGCGAGTTACTGATGAGAAATGTGGAACCATTTTTGGTTGCCCCAAAATATTTTGATCAAGAAGCATTATCCATGCTGTCCGGAAAACTTGTTACAGGTCAATCCCAAAGTGGCAGTGGGGATGCAAGTGAAATGAAAAGAAAGAGTTGGGATGCTTTCTCCATTCTTCTCAAGTTTGGTTTCATTCTGCTGCTCAGAGCCTCCAATTGTCCACTCATCGTGTTACAAGTTAGCCAAAAGATAGCGGAAATCATTGACGCGTATGCGTTGCTGGATCTTGCTGAAACAGAGGGCCATAATGTAAGATATAAAGTGAAAGTAGAGGTTCAAAAGTCACTATCCCGAAATGTTCTTCAGCTTATTTTTTATTGGATCATTTAGGTCATTAACTTGAAAAACACTGCCTCCACTCCAGAGGAGCGGAACGAAATTGTTATAAACTTTGTGGAAAAGGTTTTGAATATACCTGCTGTTAAAATTCAAAAGTCGACATCACCTAGCAGACTACCAACAACGGCAACGGATAGCCCTTCAAACTCAAGTGAACTCTCGTCCTTGTCCTCTTCCCGGGATGTCAGTGACGACACCGACTACGTTGTTGGTCATGATCGCATGCTGGAGGAAATGACAATTGATGATTTCGTTCTATCGGATTTGGAGGATGATGACCCCTTCGAAAGTGATATTTTTTCTGGTGTTTAGTCAGCTTTTAGCCGTAGAGTGTTATAGGTTTAATATTTATTCATTCTATTTACTTTGTATATAGTTCTAAGCATGCTCAATTGTATTAATGAGCGTCCTACGAAAAATGTCGCTGCAATTTTAACAATAAATGTTTTGTAACAGGAATTCAAATAGTGTGATTGTGGTAACGAGTTTATTCAGTTGAGGCATTCAAGGAAGACTTTAAAAATTTTGTGCTGATACTACAGTTTACAATACGTAAAATTTTTCAATTGCTCCTTTTTTGGCACGCGTATGCGTAGTACAGAACAGAAAAAATAATTACTCGTTAGTATTAAGTCGTTGCTGCTGCTCGTCTGAGCCCAAATTTTCGCTGGAATTTTCCGCAGTTTTATCAATCTCCTTCTTATCTGAGGTAAAGAGGCTTATAACACTTTTAACAACGTCGAAGCTTCCACTGATTACTGCATCATTGACGGCTGAAATCGCCTCAGACATCCCATTCAAACTTTTGACAGTAAGCAGATCACCAACTTCTTCCATTACTGGCATATCGTCATCAACAAAATTTTGTTTCCCTTCCTTTGACAGTTTCTCAAGAGCCTGTAAAAATCATTAATTTACGTAAAGTTTTCAAAGCCGTACCTTTCACTTGTTTAGTAACTAACCTGCTTCAATTGGTCAAACTCATTTACAACGCTGGAAGCTGGAGCTGGTGGCGTTTTGTCTTCATCTTCGACCCAAGTGGAAGAGGAAAGCATATGCTTAGAAGCTTTCATAGCCAATGCTGTTAGTCTACTTGGGGATGAATGAAGATTAGCTTGGGATTTCGAAGGACCTTTGCACCTCGAAAAAAGGGGGTCAGTTCCATCGTTAATACAGCAGATAACATCTTGACTCAGTCTCACTCTGTTCTTTGTTGCTGAACGGGAACGTTTTGCTATTGGAAACAGAACCGATTGATACTTATTTCTCCCAACAAAAAGACAGAGTTCCATTTGCATGATAGCTGGATGAAACTTACTTTTGTCCTTGTTTGCGTCACTAATCAAATCACTATTGTGTTCACTGATTGGAACGGAAGGGGCAGATGCAGATTCCTTCTTTGCCAGGCCCAGATTGTGGACAGATGCAGCTAAACGGCTTAATCTAGAACTGCGTGCAGAGAGTTCCGGTAAATCTTCATAATTATTCTCATCCACCGGTTCCTGCTTTGTCGGAGAACTTTCATTTGCTAGAGAGCGTGCTTCAATTGTATTACCTTCTTCTTCGACAATATTGTTGTTTTCATCTAAACTCGCTGCTGTCGTGTCATTCCCATCCGATTTCTTGTCCTCTTTAGTTTTACTTTCCCTTGCTATTGAAAACCATTAAAATAATCCTTATAAATTTCTTCTTGTCTATTATTGGATATGCTATTTTTTACTTACTTTCAGTTTCATTTGCATCCGATGTATTATTATTATTCAAAGTATCTGCTTCACTTTCTGATTCTTCATCCCTAATTGTGGATGCCCTTGTAGAAGTTTCCATTTCACTGGTGGCTCCAGACTCTGTTTCGAAATCCTCAGCTTCGCTAATATAGATGGCCGGATCGTTCCTTGGTAGTGACACTGTTGTATCATCACCGTCGCTGTCTTCATCAGGCGAAACTGAGGTTTTCTTGTTGGCAAACAATTCTGTTTTCGAAACGAGTTCTCCTTTTCCTAAAATACGTTCGGAAGAAATAGTTGATAAGAAGCATAATAAGCATAAAACATTAATTACGTATAATATAATTCTTACTAGAGACAAGAATCCATGAGATGGGGAGACCGAATGAACTAGTAGTATCTGATGGGACAGCATCCACCTTGGAAATTTTGATATGATAGGACAGTTTGTCATGCGACTTGAAACACTTTACTGTTCGTTCCGTTGCAATCAGAGCCGTTCCCTTTTGTTTGACTTGCGTAAAGTTAGTTCTGATTGACTGGACAGGACCTTGGAAAGCAATCGTTTTGGACTGCTTCTTGATTAGGAGCTCATAACGGTATTTGGAGTGGTTATGGGAAATAATGTAAAAAAGCCAACTTCCATCAGTGTCTCTCACAAGGATGGGGTAAAATGGGATCTTGTCAATCGTTATGATGTTGGGAATTGTACAGATCGGCATTGTGGGTGCATTCCGTGGGACTATAATTTCAGTTTTGAGTTCCTTACTGATAACAGCAATCTGATGAGTTTGCAAATGGTCGAAAAGCTCTTCTGCGCTTAGCATTGCTCGGCAAACGTTAAAAGGACATTCGAAAGGGGCGAACTCGCACACAGCTTCATGAGATCTCATATGAGCAGAAGGAAGACACACTTTACAACCATGTTTGGAGTAGGGACACCGTTGAAAAGTTTTATACAGCAGTTCCTCTGCAAAGAAATTTCGACATTCACCAAGGGGAGCGCGACACAAGGCACAATCCTGTCTTGTAGTTTTGCACTTGTGGCATACGTTATGTCCTGGAAATCCGAAGAGAGAAAGAATTATTATGGGGCTATGTGAGAACCTTATGTGTCCGATTGTATTTTTATATACATCCATACCAATTAGACACTGGTAAACTGGAGGTGTAATCACTTCGCTACAGCCTGGACATCTCAATGTTTCCCTGACCTTTTGTACAAATGTATTTTCCTCCTCAGAAACGGTAGTTCGGGTAGAGGTAGACACATTGGACCCAGATCTTCTTGATTTTGATAACTTGTTTCTGCTAGTTCCACTGCCACTTCCAAGTACAGCGCTAATGCTGCTGCCATGTTCTTTCTTCAGCAAGTCCAATGCGCTAGCTTTAATGTTGTTATGCAAAACACGGGACCTACTCGTCTTGGGAGTACTTAATAAGGACGGCATTGGGGAAGAGGAGGAAGAAGATGGGCAGGTGAACGTTGCTGAGCTTGGAATCAAAACTTTGTTTTTCCCTTTTGTGATAGGATGCTTCTTCAGGTTCTTCAAAGCTTGCTTAGATTTCCCTTTTCCAGCCACTAAATTACTCCGTACCTGATCCCAATTTTTCCCGTGAATGAAATACACTTGACATTTTATCCGACCATTTTTACGGATGGACTTTATCATATTGTCTGTAGTAATGAGACATGATCCATTTTTCATTATGTCTTCCGGCGCATTCCGAAGCGATTGTACAGCTCCACGGTACATCACTTGTTTCTCGTCCGAGTACAGAACCACTTCGTAGGAGAACTTCTTCATGTCCTTTTGTAATCCTAGTCCATACGCCCAAAAATACCAGAGACCATCTCGGCTCCGTGTTGAAACGGTATAGAATTCCGCATCAAATGTTGAAATACGCCATGGATTGTATTCTGTTTTGCGGTCAAAGTGGTCGTCCAAAATCTCTAAGGAGGCTTGATGAACGTCACCTTTCATAACCTTGGACATACAATGAAAGCCTAAGAACGAGAAGCAGAATAAAATGAAAATGGTCGCAAAGGAATTTATTCACCGTAAACCAACCTTAAACCCATGTTTATCTAAATGCTTTCCCATTTGATGGATCCCAACAACTTCTTGGCATGCGAGTTCAGGACACCTATAAGGTTGACAAACACAGTTCTCCTGATGTTCTTTCAGTTCACTTCCCAAGAAACTGAAAGCATTATTTCAGGTAAATGAAATACAACCGGAACTCAAAACTATGCTTCCGAAACATTCACATTTTAAATGTAGAAAACATGTACGTTTGATGACATCCATATTCTTCGTATTTGCATGGAAAAGTCATGGAGTTGACGAGTTCCTCCGCAAAGTAATTCCTTGTGTCACCATAGTCCGATTTGCAAAGTGGACACTCACTGACTTCATCAACGCAAAGGTAACAGATATTATGCCCAGCTGCAACAAAGGACGACAAAGCATCTCAATCAAATTGCATGAATGAGGAGATACAGCTTTTCATGCGGATATAAAAAAATCATGAAAATTATGAATTTACTTTCGCATTGGTAAATCGGAGGAAGCAGCACTTCCAGACAAACTGGACATTTCATGTTTTCTCTGATGAGTTTGGAAGCATCTTCGGTGTTCCCTGAATTACGGTGTTTATTCCGACGGGATGACATGACTGTGGCCATTCAAAATCAGTAAAATCTGATACTTCTCAAGAATGAATTTTGGGGGTTTGGCCTCATTAAGCGAGCAGGAAATTATATTATCATTGTGTTTGGCTCTATCCTGCAAGAATTGAATTCATTCTTCGTTGCCAGTATAAAATGCTTTCTTTCAACTTCTTCTGCACCTTGACAAAGAAGTGTATAATCGTAGGTTATCTTCCATTGAATTTCCATGACGCTTCATTCTTCACCTGGACAAACCACAAGTCATAGGTGGTCGGGGGGTTTCAAGTGCTCACTTATGTATTAGATACGTCGTAGTTTACAAAATGTGAATGCGGATGAATAAGTGTTCTACGAGGGAAAGAACGGCATAAAATTCAAAGCAAATGTTGAATAGGTAGTACACCACCACTAGATTATATGCGTAGTGAATATATTTTTCACAACGAGCATGCTTTCAGACGACGGTGAAGCGGATGTCGATACGATTTGGTAGCTTGCTTAGTTCGTTTTTGGTTTCTCAAATCCACAAGAAGAACGATTTGGTTATCAACATCCGATTCCGTTATCTATCTTTTTATATGCAGATTTTCGGATTGTAAAACTCAAATAATTTGCATGAATAGTTGTCAACAAAATTCCTTTTTCTTTTCAAACCTTTCGGTTTGTTTGTTTTGTTGGTTGAAAAGTACACTTTTGTTGTTGAGTATTCAAAGTGCGTATTAAAATTTAGTGTAGCAAGTGCAGCTTATCAAGTCACAAGTGCATTTGTTCGGTTATTAGGTTTCAAAATATTTAGTTACATCTTGGAGGGTAGAGGTGGAAGGATAAAGTCAGATTGGAAATCTGTTGACGTTAGACGTCAACGTGGACTTTGAGGAAAATGGTACTTTGAAATTTACGTTTGACGTCAGTCAGTGCATTGCATATTTATTAGTTAACATTGGATTTCTATAAAGTATGAATTATTTATTTGATTTTGTTGTCTTTTTGCCTGATTTGAGGACTTTGATTCGTATGTGAATGCCACAACAATGGAGGTGAAGGAACAGATTAAGACTCTGAAGTTGAGCTCTCAGAAGGTTTATGATCCTGATAAGAACAGATTTGGCAGGATTGAACGCTACGACCCAGTTGAGCATGAAGTTTGTGATGTGGAGCTTCTTGGTTCGGATATCATATTGGTGGATGTGCCACTCATGGAACTAGTCCCTCATCATGCTTTCGTATGTTACAATTTTAAACTGTTAAACAATGTCGGTCGATTTATGATGTGATTATTTGTCGAGAACCCTAAATATTTTTTGTTTAGTATTTATAATGCGGCTGTGTCTCTTTTATTTCAGAGGTTTAGAGCAGGTCAACGTATTCTGTTGGACGGCTACGTTGGACTTATCTCGGAAATTAAGAGAAATGTGAAGATTATACGTGGCAATGGCAGCAAACTTAGATTTCATATGAAGGAGGAATCATCTGGAACATATGACAGTTACATGTCAAATGGTAAACTTCCAACTTGGTGGGATCGGATTAACCCAGATAATCCAGATGTGTATTCAACTATTGAGGAGGAGATTGGTTATCCTGGGAGCCCCGTAGTGGTAACGCCGGGAATGGCGTTGTCTAACGAAAGCGGAAACTTTTTATGGGCCTTGAAGGATAGATTAAAACGATTGAAGGATCTCATATTTCGCTCTGATTCTAGGAGATATCAGGTAGTTGAGAACCTTGATATTGTGAAGAAAGTGAAGGTACGGAAAACTTTATATTTGAACGAGATATTTGCCGATCCAGTAACATTTATTTATACTTTGAGTTTTATAGTAAGTTTCATTCATGTATTTTCACAGATTACTAAAGTCAAAGTGGTTTGGGAGTCTCGAATTAGAAACATCATTTCCTCGGAAGTTCCTACAGCGAATAAATACATAGTCAAGTTTGCTGATGTTGGTTATTTGATTAAAAATAATTAAACCGTCGTTGTTGTGAAAAGTTTGATAATTAATAATATTGATATATTGATATATCATATTAAATTGCTTAATATTTTTAGGTCTTAGCTCCGTTAAGCCAAGAATTATGTGAAGAAGGATCTCATCGGATGTACATGTTGAAGGAAGGCATGTCTGTCAAATCCAAGGCAGTGTGGTTGAATGAGAAAATTATGACTGATGGAGCTCCACGAAGTATTACTGTCGACGAAGTCGATAACCTTACAGTCAACAGTGTATGGCTTGAGCATAATAAATACAGTATTGGAGATGTTCTACCTGTGAAGGTGGTTATTCGAAAAAGAGTCGTTGAAGTTCGATGGGAGGTAATTCTAACTTTGAACCATTTATAATAATATAGCATAGTAAGCGTATGTATGTAATATTATGTAACTCGTAAATTCCTTCTTTTTTTGTTAGGATGACAGTTTGGAGGTTCTGCCAGTATCCCAAGTTGTGAAAATGGTAGGCACTGACAATGGTGATGGTTCATTGTACGAAATTAATATCGAAACCGACAATGAAAGTGTGGAAAAGGGTCCTGCTGATGGGATTAGACTGTCAAGAAATGAAACGGTGGAAGAATACAACATTCCCTGGTTGCGAAACGTACCACGATTTCAAAAGTACGATTTTGTTGTGGATGTGCTTCGAAAATTCCCATCCACGACTACAGTGTATGGTGTAATAAAGGCAATCAATCCCAAAGGTAATCAATTACACATGAAACGTTTCCAAGTCTAGTGTTATTTGTGCATCTTTCATCTTTGTCAGAATCTGTATAGTTGTTTTTGTTTGTAGAATTCACAGTGGTTGTTGATTGGTACAACGTGAATGAACAGTACAATACAAGTTTGTTGGAAGATCAAGCAGTTGTATCCATTTTTGATCTTGAGCATATGGATGATCTGAACGATCCACGGTTTAGAATTGATTGGAAACAAAAGAAAACTCAGTATGGGTCAGAAATCGTTTGCTGTCGCTTTGGAAAAACTGATAAGGGTTTCGTAGCCGGTTATGTGCGGGAAATTAATCAATATGGACAGGTAAAAGTTTTTTAATAATTTGACGGATAAAGCTGTTATGCATAATAAAAGATAAATGAGTAAGTAATACTACTGTTTTCCACAGATTGTTGTCAATGCTGATTCTTCATCCTGGACTTTGTGGCCATGTGAAGTCAAAAGGCTCAATTTTGTTGCGTATCAAAAGGATAACGGAAGCTGGGCAGAGTTTGTTAATGCGTTTCGTACGGATGAAGAGGCAATGAAGGACTCATTATCAGACTATCGCTGGCAGCAGTACAAGCAGTCGTCACTCCCACGTTTTGACCTTGCTCTCTCAAATGGTTGTGAACGTCTCTCCGAATATCCAAGACTTAGGAAACTAAAATACGCCCCTTCAAACCACTGGTATTTGGGCTATAAACCGGATTCCGTGTCTGTTTCTCTTTCTGGCTCGGTGGATGAGCTGACCGACTCGGCAGTAATGAGTGCTTTGATTAATCAAGAGCTGAAAAAGACGTTGATCCAAATTGAAGGAATTGATGTATATTTTTGTACTTTTGAAGATCAACCGGTAATGACAAATGGCATATTAATTAACGTTAGTAAATGTCTTGTTCTTGTCACGAATTAACCATTTAAATTTCTTTTGTTGAATTTAGAAACTTGCGTCTGCTCTCGTGGTGGGTAAAAAAGGTACTATTTACGAGGATGGATTGTTCATGTTTGACATTTACTTTCCACAAGAGTTTCCCAACGATTTCCCATTACTTCACTACGTTTGCTATGCCACTAATTTAAATCCAATACTGGAGGATGCCTACACATGTGGCCCAATAAAACCTTTAAAGTTTCTTAACATGACGCTGGAAGAAATGTCTGTTAGCTTAGGGAAACAAACTGCTAGCACTCTTGAACTCAGTAGCAGCAGCAATTCATTCCTTAACGAAAATGCAGCGAAAGAGGAAAGTTCGGGAGATCACAAACGGACGGACGGAATGTATAATTTGACTGATTTTATTTGGTATATTCAAGGTTAGCTTGACATACTCAAATTAAAGTAGTTTTTATAATAGAAATTTTTTTTGTTGCTGTAATTTGTAATATTTTATGTTTCATCTTTGTAGAAACTCTCTTCAGGGTTAGTCCAGAAGATGTAATGGGAGAACTCTTAATTGAAAGCCTTTTGAAGGACCAGGTCTTTATCTACCATGAGTTTCTTTTGGGGAAGAAACTGGAAGCTTTAGCTAATCTGTTGTTGTGTCCTTATGCGCCGTGGCTTAAATTCTTGCAACTTTATCGGGAACGCATACAACGGTTATTATATTTATGAGCTGTTATGATTTATTGGCAATGTTACGCGTTTATATCTATAAATTGAATTTTATACCTTACTTTTTTGTTTTCTAGATTATTGGAAACTTCAGAGCGTATTCTTAAAGATCGGCCAAAGAGTACAATGCAGCATGATGGCAGTGGTGACGCTTCGCTTGAAGATTATAGCAAGGGCTCCGTATTATTCTTGCAAAGGAGGATCGAGTTTCTTCGGAAAGCATTACATGCGCACGCTGATGCAATATTGGAAGCTCAACAATGGTCTGGATCAAGTGATGTTAGTTATCCTGCTGTTCATTCTGTCAGCAGTGATGTAGTTGAAACGACATCGATGGGAAGAAGCTCTAGTTACTCTTGTAGTAGCTCCTGTTGCAAAAGTGTCGATGGGATGGTGTTACCCGAAGTTGGCGCTTGTGGTCATGATCATGATGATAGCAATCCTGATGAGGCTGAACCTCAGGATTGTAACTCATCACTCGTCACAGCATTTGAAGAAAAGTTTGCCGACTTGAACCTTGATGAAACAATTGCCAGCTGTGAGGACCAGAAGCCTGAGGAACGGGCAGGTGTACAAACGGAAGTTTAACTGGCGGATTGATTTTTTTTACATTTTCACATTTTTGCATGGTTAAACATTATTTCATTGACAGCTTGTTAAGGTAGCATTTATTTTGTAAAAATTGCTTCAACAATTATATATTTATTAATAAAAATGTGTATAAAACAAAAAAAGGTTTTAGTCACTGTTAGTTGTTTATATTACATCTGTATAATAGCGTGCATTCCTCCCAAATATAGTAAACTGTAACTTGAATTGAAGTAGAGGTGATTCTTCGTCATAGACCTCTTGTAGCTGAGGTATAAGTAGCAGGGGGTCGATTGTTATTCTGTCCTGAACAAAATTGTTGATAGGAGTTCCTAAAAGTTAAGAATAATGGTTACCCTTCACATATGAAGATGAAATTACGTGATTAGTTTCAAAAAACCTAAATTGTACCTTGTGCTTGAATTAGCTTTTTGTCATGAAGCTCCCAAACTTCCACACGAAACGATGAGAATAACTGGGACCAACCACAGTGCTCGAGTATAACGTGTAGCGAAATAGCATCGTCTTCTCCTTTGTGTAGCTCAGCAGCCCAATGAGTGGTAAGATACCATAAATCATGTTTCAGTATAAACCGTGTAAATGCGAAGGGCTTATTGTCATCCCGGTTACTAGAATTAGAGTTCGTTGAAGAATTCTGTTGTTCTTGCAGTTTGGAAAAAATGTCTTCAACATCAAATACTACTGTTTGAACATCTTTCGGTGGAGGTTCTGATGGTACTATCTTCATACGTTAGAAATTGTAAATAGATTGTAAAGTAGCTGATGTGATATTAAAATTAATTAACTTATCCATCTATAATTAGTATTAGCTAACCACCCCAGAATATAACTTGTGACCGACGCCAAGTAGCTCTAGACGAAATCTAATTCTGAAGAATCCTCCTTCCAACAGTCCATTGCTTGAATTACGAATTTCACCGAGGGTTATTATATTGGGCAGATGTAGAGTTCGTCCACTTCCATCTAAAAAGTTTACTGGTGCAGCAAATCCTAGAAATTGAATTGATATAGACTAATATTTCTGCATGTCTTGTACTTATTAAGACAATTTTTGCATGCATTTCGTTGCAATTAACCTTCAGAATACACATTTCCAGTGTCGTCCAGGACGAAGGCTGTAAAGCCAGCAAACAGAGCTCCTCTATTATATCTCTCTTCAATAAGAACCAGGTTTGCAGCAACAGCTTCATTCTTATGTGCCAGGGAAAACTCCCAACTGGACACTGCTCCAATAGAATACCCAGCTTGGAAAGGAATCGCCACATTACGCAGCCCATTTTCCAATGCATCTTCCCATTGAACTACTTGCATATCCACGAACTGGATTTCCTTTGTCGGCTACTCCAAATACATAAATAGTATGTATGAGTAAACTTGAATGAAAAAATGAAGTAAATAGTTTTTTATACAATTTGCGTCATACGTGGTGGAAATTCACGTCATGGTTCACCGTTACCAGCAATCCTTCCAATGCTCGTAGCTGTGTTAAATTTTCAAACATTTAACCAAGAATTGTACAATTACGAGAAACAATTTGGAAGTTGCAATAGTACCCTGTTTTCCAGAATCGCTATCCTAGATGCCAGTGCAACATTGGCAGCCACAAGATGGGATATATCTTCATTTGGAGGTTCTATATCAAAGGTTTCCTCTAGGTGTGGTGTAGATGTACTTGTTTCCGAAATGTTAGTGTTTGTAACATTTGATTCTAAATTCCACTTACTGGAATCATTAGAACTGCTACTATTAATGATTGCCCTACTCTCTGAAATCTCTGCGTTAGCAAGTGTACACAGTAGCCCAATCAGAACAATAAAGACAAATATGATGAACCTAGAGAATATTTTCATGATTGGATATTTCTTTTGAATTTTTCCCAGGTTCAAGCAATGTCCACAAAAACAGTCGACCATGTATGTATGTATTCTTATGGCAATCTAAAGCTGAGAGTGGCAGTTATATCATTGTAAATAATATCTGAATTTAAATGAAATGAGACACAATAGCTACTTGGTTTGGCGGTTGTAGTTAACCTATAAGCATAGTAGACCTTAGGGCATCCATAAGTTAGCATAAACCAAGCAAACATCATCTTCATCGTTGTATTAAGGATAATAATGTTGTTCACGTAATAGTAGTAAGAAATGATTCATTACAACCACTGATGTGACTCACTTTATCTTTATCACTGGAGCTTTTGACCAGAGGAAGACTCAAAACTTCCAACCATCCGTACTCTACTATGTCTTTCTGAAATATCTGTAATACAACAACTTGATGCGTATTGCAATTCACGCTGCACAGACTGCATAAAAAATGAAAGTTTGTACAGCTTTTTCCACTATACTTCGGTCACTAAACCCCACTACTTCATAAAGATTCATCATGTCATTTTTATTATGGAACATTCGTCTTCTGAAGTATTATCATATACATGATACATAAGATGAGATCACGTCAAACATAACCTTTATCACTATCATTTCTGGGGCAAATTAAGACATTCATGAAATCTTACCCAACTGCTATATGCTAGCTAGATAACCCAACTGTCGATGACTATGTGATTGTACTGCACACAAATAACGGTTCCCGAGAGTAAAAATGTTCACAGACGACCTTTCCTCCAATTAAACGAAATAAATTCACGTTTTTATCATTATTTATTTACATTGTTTGCATAGGCATTCCACAAAAATAAAAATACTTGCAACATTGCATCCCAATTCAAATAGTAAAACACTACCCACACTGACTGAAAAGCATGAACGCGCCGAAGGATTCTTATGATTCTTATCAAATCATCCGTTCATGACTGAAAAGTAACTAAAAAATATCACATTTTGTACTTACAACATAATTTTCAAAATTGGCCGAGTGAAATATTATTCAAAAATCACATTCATTCAATTAAAAATATGATATACGATCAGGATCAAATCAACAGAAACATTACACATAGTAATACTAAATGTAAATTACGTAGATCTGGAAGGTACGGGTGCGAAAGAGATTCGGACTTTCACATCTGTTTGATAGTCCATGATGATTAAAGATCCCCTGGAAATTGACTTCGATCAACGAACTCAAGTAGCTTCGATTCCCAAAGTTTACGATCAGTTCCGTAAATCTTCATCGTTTCCCGTGCCTGGCTACTTAATACGCCTCGAATAAGGCTTAGCACTACTTCGAACACAGTTGGAGCTGTTGAAAGAAATTGGTCAAAATTGCATCATACATTAAACAAGTCGAAATATTGAATTGGAAACAGTAGCTGGTTATCTGAATTTATAGCATATTCAGTTATGGTTTTACCATTCACAAAAACGACTCGCTCAGCCGTTCCAGGGTATCGTGCCTCTAGAGTCGTTGACAACATTGTGTAAAATGGCAAACATGGGAGGCAAGCGTGCTGTGCCAAGTTGTATCCATCCATGTTCATTATCATGTTAAATTGGGTAATCTGCAAATCATTATGTTAATCAGTACCTTCTCCAAAACAATGCATGATGCTCTGTTTTTTTAAAAATTAAACTTACATTGCTGCCATTAGCTCTCATTACACGAACTTTCATATCGGCTTCCTCAAACATTTTAGAGAAATAGCGACCGAGTTTTGGAAGCATTCCAGCTTAAAATTATAACATTAGTAGAATTATTTTAGATTACGTCAGAACTATATTAAAATTAAAAATAACTCTACTTTGTTTGACCGACTGGTTACCACTTACCAATGGCTAATTTTCTTATGTCCCAGATATCGTAGCTAAAGTACAGAAGGGGACGGCCTTGCTTATCATGGTGAGTCAAATCATATGGGAAATCAGCGTCCATTTGCGACCAGTCTTCTTGCATAATTGTGTCGATCCTGTTTTCACGTCTCCATTTCAAGTTCTACATGAGGATCAGATTTGAGTTTTTGGCACAGTAAGCGTAAGCACTGCTTTAACCAACCGGTATAGTGCAACATGTCATGCATTAGAAATGTCAGAATTTTTACCTCTCTGAGAAGTTTCTCTGCTTGATTTACATCAAAGTTTTTGGCTGCAAGAATATGAACAAATATTTTTGGTTACTTTTATTCCAATATGAATGAGATTTATTATTTACCCATAATCTTTTACTAGTAAAAAACCTGAAAGCCATCGCAGCAAATATATATCATCCTTCATGTACGCGTGTGGGAGATCATTTACAACCTTATTTCTCAGCTCTTCAATTGTAAACCTTTGAGACTTTGTTAAACCAGTAAGGGAGATAGGCCACGCTTGCACTACCACTGCAACACTAACAACAGCGGCTAGAATGCTGGAAACTCGACTGAGACTCATCTTGGAGTAAATAAATCGCTGAATAACTTTGCTAAAACTTGCCCCAACCAATTATTCACATGAAAGTGATTATTGCATAACTCTATTGCACACCGTAAAACAAACTCCACACGTCACTGCTGGGTCCTTGATATCTTTCTATTTTTTAAACACAACCCTAAAAGCAATTATACCTTCATCTATGAAGCTTGTTGGCCGCTAGCCAGTTGAGATGTGACTGACAACTATTTAAAAATCATCCTCAGTTTAGAGTACAGTTTCTGCTATAAGATTATGCATATTCAGGTGGCAAAGCGTTTGGTAACTTTAAGCAGTGTGCATACTAACAAGGTATCACTCATCAGAGTTGAAAGGCAGCCATCAACAATGATCCCATGTCTCTAATGTAGCCCATACCGTATATATGCACTAGTGGTTTACCAGATCTATTCACAGTTTATCAGATATTAATACGTAACAGATTATATGGTATATACGTGATGTGCACAGTAAGTATAGTATATCATCATCATCATCATTAGTTCACCAGAGCTCATTATCATGCAAAACGAGAGGTAGACTGCAAGCTGCAATTTGTCGCAGTCCTACTTGGATAGATTTGAATATAGTCTAGGAGTTTCATTGCATCTTAACTTTTCCATTCATTTCATAAAATGTTATTGACAGTCGCAATAAAATTCCTACCTTCACATTGAAGCTTTGAATACATTAGAGTTGAGCTGATGCGTGCATTTCAAAAGTGTGTCGGGATACAGGTTTCCTTTTATTGCTCAAACAAAGCAAGAGCAATGGCAGTGGGGCAGTTGTGCATCCCAAATTGAAGAGATTATGAGATGCACAGCGATGCGATATTGTAAACATAAAAGTTGTTGAGTTGGCCCATAGTACTTTTACATTTTGACAAGCCACATTTGATTCTTTGTCCACAAAAAATCCCTAGAGGATTGTATCTGTGACCTTAAGCGTGATTACGGGAAGGACAAAGGAACGACAACCAAAAGGACCTTGTTTTTGGATGGAATGGGATACAGTTCTCAAGATAAGATGCTTTTGATCATGCTTTCCATATTAAGTCCTCGGTGAATTAGCCCAATATGAGATTGTCCCCGTTTAACACTTAACAAAGCTTGGCTTGAAACTTCATTAACACCATTAAGCTATTATGGTCATGATATTTTTATATAAAATGTTATGGATCATGTTTTGTTATGTAACGTGTTAAATTAAGCGGATGACTTTAGTATAAGGTACTTGGCACTCAAGGTTAAGGTACAGGGTTGTTCATATAGTTTGATCATTTAATTTAATTGTGAACTCCTCAAGGGTAAACAAAGAGCAAGTGATGATGATTATGATTATCATTAGAAGACTGTTGTGAAACAAAACACACTCTGCATCCACGAACAAGATTATTAATGTGATAACATCATGTTCACTTGTTTACTCGTTAGAGATGCTGCTATGTATGTAGTTGAAGGATCACTACTTGATAGGTGACGAGAGCGCTTACAATCTGTAGAGAGCATGAATATGTATTTGATCAACTCACTTACTCGTCTGCGTAATGCTAAAAATAAAATGTTTGGCTCTCCCTGCTTACCGTTGCTACAAATGATTGATCCACCACAAAATAGCCACTTCCGGAGATACCTACTTGAGCAGAAGATATTTGGTTACGGAAGCGCTCCAACTATTCAATCAATTAAAATATTTTGGATACTTACAAACTCGGCATGAAGGCAAGCAAATTCATGTTTTAACGAAATGAACTTGGGTGAAGGTTACTTACCAAATGGAAGAAAGTCTCATTCCTCAAAACATCCAATCTTGCCCTTGACAAATAGAGGATCCCTTGATTTGTTTTGTTATGAAAGGCAGCAGCCAAAAGGCTGGTTAGCAGTATCCTCACGATTAAATATAGAAACTCAAAGGTTGCTTGAAGGACTATGAGGGGTTTCGGACTCGAGAAGTCTTCGGAGAGCCCTATATGAACTCGCGTGAAGAGGTAGATTATGTTGCATACGAAAACTATTATGGTGATGGAATTCAATACGTGTTTCGTGTCCTGCAAAAGAAACATAAAATTATTCCAACTCAATTAAGTAATTTTCATGAAACATCAGACATAAAACATGATAAAAATGACCTTAATAACTTTAGCTAAAGACCAGTGAAGAATCCTCAAATGTTCTAAAGATGTAACATTTAAGCTGCTTGCATGCTCCGTACAAGCAAGGTGAAGAACTTTATTGAAGCGTTTGAACTGGTAGTGCAGTCCAAATGCTGTTACACCGATGAGAATGTCTCCATATGCCCAAAGTATTTCTAAAACGTGGCCTAATCACACATCAGATTATTTTTGATAAACTACGCACAAAATAAATTATTATATTAAATCTAAATTTTTTCCAGATCTTTCCGCTACCAAACAGTAATATGTATAATCCGGTCCAGATACTTTCAAACTCCTTCAACGTATAAATGCCAGCAATGAGATGAAGATAAGTCCTGAAACTGGAAGGTTCATTCTTCTGATACTCAAATAGAAAGTATAGGGTTCCTCCACACAAGCCGATAACAACGTAGGAAACAGCTAAAATGTGAGATTTGCGAATGAACCGGTTGTGTCTTCTGCTAATTTCACTTGTGAAAATCATTTCCTTTGCGAATATTGAATTTTCCCATTTCTTTATGGTGTACTTTGTAGCTTTAAAACATGGATAAAGAAAAAAAAACATTAAAGATATGTGTAAAAACAAAAATGGTTAACAATAGGACTAGTTTTACCGTAAAAATGTTCATAATACATAAGATGTGCCTCCATAACTTTCCACGAATGATAAATTTTTGGTAGCTCCTTGCATTTAAAGGCACCAAACGCAATGGTTCCAAAAATGTGTAAATGATAAATTGAGTCTTGAATCAGTTGAACGAACGCTTCTCTGTAATCATTGGCAGAAAGACTTGCATCCTGTACTTTCTCTCTTATGAATGAAATCACTGTAAAAACTAGGATACAACCATTGACTAGCATGGTGTAAAAGCAATATACCACTTGCCAATGCTGTTTTAGTGTTTGCCAAAATGTTTTTAATGAAATCGGCTGTTTTGACACCACGCTATTTTGGGGTACTTTTAAAGGTGTTATTACAACAATGCCGAAAATTTTCCCTACTGAGATTACAGGTGAAATTCCATGTTGAAATATGGAGTTTGATGCGATTTTCATATGCGTCATTTGAAGAAAAAAACAAAACAGAATTCGTTCGTATTTTCGCTTTATTAAACCCACTCCAGAAATAAATGTTTACCGTAATCAACATTAACACTACCTTGAACAATTATAATAGGGAATCTGGCTGAGATGCGCTTGAAATGAAGAGAAACCAAATATCCACTCCCCATAGAACAGAACAAACCCGTAAAGAACGAGAACGCAAACGATGTTCAGAATAACACCGTTGACTATCATTTCTTTCACCTTCAGCTCCCCCGTTGCAAACACGATCGCATTCGCTGGAGATGAAATTGGAAGCATGAAACCATACGAGGCAGTCACAGCGGCTGGCATTGTGAGGAAAATTGGATGGAGTTGCAATTTACAAGACTGTAAAGAAAGTTACTCTTGTATGAAAGTTATAAGCGCATAATAATCGTATCTAAATTATTCAAGTTTGATTGACAAGTTTAGTATCCCTTTTCTTACCACGCTGAAAAGGATCGGCAAAATTAAATTTGCTGCCGCAGTACCTGAAAAATAGAATGATTTAAAAAAAATATTGACATTGACTCATAATTTTCTGAACCACTGGAGTAGTAGGCCTTACTTGAAACGACTTCTGTTATAAGGGATGTGAAAATCAATACGACCAAGAGTAGAACAGGTTTCGGGAAAAACTTTAAATCGTCCAGCACTTCACCAATGTCATCAGATAACCCTGAATAATCAGCTGCATCAGCAATGGCGTATCCACTTCCAATATGGAGTAGGTAGCCCCCTGTTGTTAAAAAAATTCTATTTGAAATGCCATGGATGGAATATGTATATCAACTATTAAATGAACTTTACATGGGGCATTTTGAGACACAAACTTCCAATTTAAGAGTGCTTCATATTTTTCTGTTGGGTGATATTC
>JAQGAP010000615.1:0-30422 GCA_034697805.1 Orchesella bifasciata
ACTTTCCACGGCACCTCAAACCCGCTAGGGTCAGCTTGGAAACAACGTTATGTCGATTATTTCATATGCAACTCATAATTTTAAGAGACTTGATACTGGATATCATGCGCCACCACCATTTACATATATTGCTTTTGGTTTGAAGTCGATACCTGCATTCGTTAATGTTGTGATACATTTTGAAGTTTTCTAGCTAACCCGTGATTGCATATCAGTCATAGACTGACTGTCCATTTGGAACCAAGGGTTTCCAAAGTGAATCAACGGTGCAAGCACCGTTGATATAACAGTTTCAGTTTCCTTCAAAAATAGAAACGTTGACCAGCTTTAACTGGCCATTATGTGTTTTGAATCTTAACATAAGCCAAATTACCTACACTATCATCTATCATTATCTCAAATCTCTGATACGACTCATTCATTTGTATGTGCTTATGACCAAAAGCCATGAATAATATAATATATATTCACTAGTGTCAGTAGACCCGATACAAATGATTATGATTAGCAGTAGTAGTATTATCTCGTCAACATTCATCAAATTGATCAATATTTGTAGACGTTTTACTTGCAAACGTAAAGAATGAGAAAATGCAATTCGATTCGAGAAGGTTAATCAATTTTATCGATTTTCAAGAAAACGGAAAAACAATGGAGTATGGATTCATTTGACTTTTATAATCACAGCCAAAATAATACATGCGTAATACAAAAATTATTTCTACACCAATCGTTTGGAATAGTTGATAGTAGTATACTTTCGTATCGCTCGATATTGATCAACATTCAACATAGAAAGAAGAACGGTTATTGATGATGACGATTATACTTAGGCAATAGGTTTTGATAGTAGCTTACACATACCGGTACCGGTAGCAAGCATTTATTATATATAAAAAAAAGTACACAATGAATGTGATGTATTGTTTGATAGTTTCGTTCTCCACATTCCCCATGATTCGTTCGTGACTTGAATGAATACTAATACTAGAAAACCTCAAATATTTGTCGCGTGATCTAAGCGATCATCTTTAATGGCCGCCATAAAAGACTTTTTGTAAAGAAACCCATGTCACGAACAAACAAAATTTAGAGTAATGAAATCAGCATACATATTTGCTTTGGAGTGTGACGGAGAATCTAATGTACTGGAATTATCTAGGACATACTGCATATCTAACGGTTAGTTAGCAGAAAAAAGTGCGGATGTTGAATGTATAGAACAGCAAGAACTTTAACTATTAACAAAATGTAACAGTATCCAGCTATACTTTAAAAACCGTCACAGTCAACCGTATTACTTTATTAGACGAAAAGGAAATGAGTGCTTTCTTTTCTTTGTCCCATCAACTTTCTTTCAAACTAGACACCACTTTCACTTTCTATCGCATACATAAATACGTATGTGAATAAAGGATGCAATATCAAAAAATGCCTATGCAGCTGTATCAGAAATTAAATTGCTTGCCGATGTAACGTAATTGCAAACAGCTCTCTAATGGCATGAATGAAAATGAAAAATAGAATATTCAACCATTAGACCTCCATGTCCATTCAGTCCATTCTATATTCAAAGGAAGCTCCAAGGAAGGGATATTATTATTATATTTAGCGAAAATACACGTACGAGGTGAAACCTAATTTACAACTTCATCAGACGATACGAACTTACGAACCTCGATATACTTACTCTATTATATAAACTGAAAAGCATGACACCACAACGGGCTTACCTCACAGGTGAAGCGTTTCCCGTTGACCCATGACGACGATTGGAGGCAAGGGTGCTGTTATTTTGATGAGAATGCGACTGGGAGTGATAATGATGACGTGAGCAGACCTGATGATTGTCCGTCCCTGAATGACCTGCAGAGCTCCCTTGCCCTTGTCCAGCTGAAGAGGAGTTAGACCCCGTGGTTGCGCTGCTACCACTGCTCCCTTTTGACTGGGGATGATCAGCAGGGGCCGATCTTCTTCGGCTTCGCGTGCCTCCTCCAGAGGCACTTAAATTCGTGCAATGTCTACAGTGGGGAGAGATATACACTCCACCACCTGAACTTGGCGTGCTCGCACCACTAGAATTTGATGGTGTTGGACTTCCTCTTCTCAGCAACTCCTGTCTCCCTACCCCACTTCCACTTTGAACTCCCGACAAATGACTCTGTGATAAACTAGCCGATCGCTTACTAGAAGTAAATATTCTAGTCCTTCCCGATGACGGCACTGACTGTTGGGACGTTCCTGTATCCGAACTTGATCCTTTACTACTCAACGCACCTGAGCGGCCTTTATTTGAAACCGTAGATGATCCAGAGGATAAAGCATCTGGAGATCGTGTTCTACGCACGCTAGTTGTAATCTGACCCACATTTCCTTCTGCCTTAACTCCACCGCTACTTCCAGTTCCTAGAGCACTCTTTGATCCAGCCGTAAGGCCTGAGTTCACTGACGAATTCTCCACTGTGCTGTTGCTGTTCCTTCCAGGAAGATGACGATTTAGATTTGTCTTTAAAAGATTCGAATTGCTTGATCTGGGTGATCCAGTGGAAGATTTTTTAGTCGGCACCCCGTTCGTTGTAGAAGAGCTTATCACCACTGATTCTGCCTCTTCGCCATTGCCATTATCGTTTTGATTGTTGCTGCTTGATGCGTTTTTGTTTTTTAACATTTCTCCGATTTATCCCAACCCTCATACGGAGGCTAAACTACACCACTCCACCTCAATTCACTTGACTGTCATCAATTGAAAAACAACTTATGTCCTCCTACGACGACCACAACCTTCACACTTTCATGTGTTAAAGGCATATTATCCATTGACAATCGTAATGTCGCTGTTTGAAACTTGGAGATGATGGAGATGATGGAGATGTCAGTGTAGAGTCTTGACCAGGTTGCAGTTCAGTGGGCTCGAAAGTATGTAATTCAAGTATAATTGTAGCTGTTGGATGTTGTTTCTGCAAAGAATACACAAACATTTGCACAATTAACATAAACATGACACATGCTACCTACATTCAAACATGTTATATATATTTCAATTTTCAATATCATACTACTTAATTATGCTTTATCAGTCAACCAGTCACAAGTACTTACTACTTACTTATCGTTATCAATTCTTGTTGTTGTTATCATACACTATTACAGTAACTACTGAAGACAGCTTGGTTGTTTGATTTGTATATTTAAAAATATGATAAGAAACAGAATTCAGTCACATAAATAATAATAAATTCATTAGTTTGCCTTAGTTCAGATGCATTCTCTGATGTAAATTTTAGTTTCGTAAGTTGCATTTGACATTTGTTCAAGTCTTAAAATCAATATAGAAATATTTGCAAACGTTTTCTCCACAGTGTTTTCAATTAAAACTGGTTAAAAGTTAAAGTTACAAGTGCATTAATTTATTTCGTTCGCTTCCTGACTTCCTTCGTCTTTTTCTTAAAAAAATGTATTAATGTTTTGGTTGATTTGTTTGAATGCACAACTTTTCAATACAAAGAACGAAGTGGAAGTGTTCAGGAAGGAGAGACAATTGCAGTTGAGAGCACAAGAAAAAGATAAATCGATGAAGATTTTTTTTTTCTTTTTGAGACATTTCAATCTCGCACCCCGCACGTACTCGATGGTTTGGTGAAATAAGCATGTAAACAAGTTAGCGGCTGGGTCGAGTTGAGTGAAAGGAGAACAGCAGACGAACCAGACACGGAAGGAAGGGGTAATAAAATGAAAGCAGCAAAAGTATATTGGAGAAAGGAACTCAGAGCATATAAGCTTATGGTATGTACAGTATCGATCGAGCTATGTGTTTATCCGTTTAACGTCATGCTTTCTCCTCCGCAATATGGATTCAAAGGCATACGGAGCCTGGAGTGAAATCTAATATGGAGTTGTATGTAATCTTTATGTATGTGTTTAAGATTAAAATATAATATGTACATACTTATGTATAAAATACGTGTATATAAATATATGTCGTTGGTATAAGATTAAGAGAAATATTATGGCGAATAAATTTTTTGAGTGGATCAGCATCAACGAGTTAAAATGTGAAGGTAATCTTTTGGAGAAAGAAGGACATGCATTTTAAAGCAATGTTATATACTACCTATAAAATTCAGTCATTGTCAAATTGTCATGAGTCGCAAGATGCAACTATTGAACTGGAGTGAGTAACAAATGACAAATGTGTTGAAACATGTTTTTTCTGGTTTTCTAATCTTTTATTGTTGAAGGTTTAAAATGGTCTCCACAAGTTATTTTTCTTCATGATGCATATATCCAAATCCTTATTAAATGTTAATCTACATATCATGCCAATTTTTATTTTTCTGATCCTGATGATGATTATGGGCTTTTTAGTGCGTAGAATAATTCTTTTACTTTGTTGTTGTTTTTGTACGTTTTGCGATTCTCAATTGCATATTTTTCAGGAAAACATACCACACCAACCAAATTGATGTTCCTGAGCTTTTTTGGTGCACCACCTTCACAGGTCAGAGAGATTGAAAGTTTCCACTAGAGAAGATTAGACAAAGTAGCTCACTATGCTTGTGGTATGCAAAAAAAATATCTTCAATAATCCATTAAACTGAAAAAGTAGGGTTGGTGCACGCTTATCATCTAGGAATAATGTGCAAGGTGTGTTTTCCCACGGTATTGATATCATACTTGATAACTATAAGGTATATTCCTATTTGGAATGGAATTTTTCAGTTATGAAACTTCATAAGTATACTTTTTCAGAAGCTGTAATGCCTTTTCATATCATATTTACAATAGTTCAGACAACGTGTTATCGTTATCTCTTTTTTGCTCTTCCAAATTTCCTAAGGAAAAGATGAAGTAGGAACACGAAACCAGAAGTCGCACAAATTCTTTTCACTTACTTTCCATCTACACATACACGCACTTACATACTGACAGCTTGTGAGTATTGTACTTTTTGTTGTAAATGTGGCATGCAATGCACACGCACACACAAACTCCTTGTAAAGTAAATTATGCAGTTCTGATCAGATTAAAAAGTTTTCGCTATTTCATTGTTCACGAAATAGGTGGTTAGAAAGCGTCATGTATGTATGAGAATGAGATAGGAAGTACACACTAATAAAACGTGGAAAATATTCCCGAGTTCTGGAAGCAGATATCTTATGACTATATGAGATCTTAATTTTTTGTCATGTTCATGTTTCATGTCAATTCACTCTACAGCTAGTCGACATCCAAAATTACATGATGAATGTGTGGAAAAAAAAAAGTTTTCGTTTATGCATGATTAACTTTTTCTTACCTTTACTCTTTCCTAAAATGCGAAGACGGAATTGGAAGTTGAAAGTGGAGTAGATAGATAGAACACACGAAAAATAAAACTTGAACCAATCTCAACTGAGAAAGAATGAATACTTGATGAAGTCACTCTGAAGAATAGTATACAACACCATTTTTACTACAGGTTGATGAATATCACGAGCTTCACAACAACTTTATACTGCATAATTTAATCTGCATGATACACATCTCTCATATCCAGATTTTGAGCACTTTTCCATGAAGAAGCAGTTGCAATGAATATGACACTATAGCCATAAGTATCCTATTTGATACTTGACATGTTTTCTGTTGGATTGGAATGTGTAATGACGAAATTAAATTGTGGGTAAAATAACCATCTTTCCGGCATCACTCATTCCATATCACTGCACTTTAATAAATGAGCCCTCATAAATTTCATTTGCTTTGTGGTCGGATGCTCTTAATGAAATCATGTTTGCTGTTTGTTATTGATGAGATAAGCATCATTGCATTTCAGAAATTCAATTTCATTTTCTTATCACATCGCTAAAAGCATCACATCACCGTTTCGTTGCTGCTTTGGTTTATTTCACATAGACAAAGACCACCTCACCTTATTTATCTACATAAAATTCCCATTACATACAATATTCTATCCAACCATTGTATTTGGCACAGGAAAAAACGATAATCAAAACAGACGTGATGTGATATGCCTTATGATAAATGAATAGGTTTTTTCAATTCAGGAAACACATTAACGGAAATCATATTCTAAGTCACGTTCCAAACTAATCTACGGATGAACTCCTGATTCACCAGTTCAATCTGTTCTGAACAATGCTTATAAGACTGGATTAGATCTGTTTGATATCCCTGTCATTTCATTTCCATGAACTCTCTACTCATTCCTTTGTGTACACACGTTTGATGATGTGCTGTGTATCACATTGCATCGTATGAATGGAAATGAATATGTATTTGTGTACTGATACTCAACCGAGGAATCCGTTTCCTATGTAAGATAGTATTATTGTCAGTATACTAATCATAATCAATATCCGTTTGCTTTTCACTACGTGCACTAAAAATCATGTTCATACTCAAAATCTGAGCCACAATCACAGATTTTCTCCCCAAAAGTCACTCACAAAACCTAAAATGTCTAAATTGGAATATTTTCCAGCTAAGCCTTACGTAAGCCTCTTCTTTGCTTTGTTTGTATGAAAATTGAAGATGATGATGCTGTTTGGAGCAGTATGTATTTACAACAATTTGTATAAAAAAGTGTGCAGTAGTTTTTACACCGTGAATATGGTTGATAGTAAGTACGATACGATGTGATGTGTGTAATTCTCAGCAGACGTATTGAACATGAAGGAAACACCGAACCGACGGACGTATGTAGTCCTCTCAATTGAGTCATGCGGTGATGTGATATGCATGCAAGAGATGCAAGAACGGATATATGAAAATCCGAAAGAAGGTAAAAGCTAAAAGGACCACTGTTCGGCTCTGCTAAGAGTAGAATGATATATATTGGCATATAGGCATATATTTTCTATACGATAGTTTCATATAAAGTAAAAATTTATATATCTAAAAAGATTTAAGTATGTATGACAAGACCAAAAACCAACAATACGGTATATTCTTGTATAGTTGATATTGATGCTGATAATATGTAATAGGAGCAACGAACATATATGCTGCTGAGGACACAAAAAGTGGTTATGTTCATATAAGTAACACGTCTAACTAGCTATAAGTATACGGTCAGTAAGAGAGATGTTTCCACGTTTGTTCCTTTTGGTTGAGATATATATGTACGGTCTAGAGTGTTTATTCATTCGTTCTTTTCCGTATGCATGTTTTTTCTCTCTTCTCTTTTCCTCTCTGTCTCTCTCTCTCTCTTCCTTTCAGCTCACTTCACAAGATGAAAATGAAATTGCTTGTGAGTATGAAATGAATGTTACACCATATTAATATATATGAATGTACATTGGATCCTATATTGTATATATGTAATCTGGCTGAATATGAACATTTGAAATCATGCATTCTCAAGTTTCCAACAAAGTGTAATAAAAGTCTTATAATTTTATATAAATATATATTCTCGACAGGGTTCATGGCTGCCACGGAATAAGAAACGAAGGACGGATATGTGTATTATAAAGGCACTTCATATGCATATAGGTCTTTATGGGTTGGTAATATCCATATTACAGTTTTCCCACTTTCCAAAGAAGTTAAGCGTATATGAAAATGAGCATGAGCATGAACTATGAACACTTTGAAAGCGACGAAAAAGTAACTTAAACCTATTGGAATCTCCGGATTTTCTTCCGGCTGCTGCTTTCAGTGCTTTCTGGTAATCCCCGTCATGTCATACAATTATAGTGTGTGGAAATGAATGTATCAATCCAAATCTTTTATAATATAATCATATAATCATATAATATGTTGGTTCCATTATATATATATTATATATATGCATGATAGATTTTGTTTTGTATAGAAAATGGTATTGGAGAAAAGCAATTGTTAGCATATGGAAGGAAGAGGGTGAGAGAAGAAAAGTCATCAATTTGATATGAGGCTTTCGTATACTTATGGATATACGAATTCGTACATACGGATGATTTGTGCATATAATCTACAGACATATAAAAACATGCTTTTCTACTTCTATTTCCATTACGGAACTCTTATGGACAAAGCCTTTGAACTAGTACAACAGACAGCGTTGAGAATGTGAATGAAAATCTATGATAAGTGCTATAAGTATAATCTTTATATGTTCGTTTTACGTTATATGACCGTATGAAAAATGTGAGAATGGGAACAGGAGACACTAATGGGTATATAGGTATAGTTATATAGAGCAGAGCCTAAGTGATAACTTCTCTTTCAATGCAGTGCCACGGGTAAATATACAAGAATATGAACATCTACGTCAATTGGAAATTGGATGTGCTTATAAGTATAAAACGTCCTACTATTCTATACTATTCTATTGTTGTTTTAAGCTAACAAGCTTAAAGACGCAAGATAGAACATATATAGTTGCAAAGTATCTTCTTGTCTAGTATCTGCTAGAATCTAAAATGTAACATGTATAATGTAGCAGATTGACAATGAGATGAGTCTATAACTGAATGCGTCTGTTTGGCTGACTGAAGGCTGAATTTGAGAGATTCTGCATGTTATATGCTATGCATGAGCTTCTTAAACTCGATATTTAAGTGCTAAGTACAACTACAACTACACAGCAGTTTGATCATCATAATAATAGTACTTAGCTCTTCAACATTCTACGGCTGATTTTACTTTTTTGTTGTACCAATTTTTTGTTCCCAATAAACTTGTCTTTTCTTTATATTATACATCATCATCTTACACTTGTTCGTGATACAACACAAAGTAATGATTTAGACAACGGTGAACGGTATATAGCAATCGAGCAATGCAAGAACAGCTAGATATGCAGTATATATGCATATATTTGACAACAGATTCGGTTGGATATATTTTTGTGGAACCGCATTGAGAAATGAGTAGAATAAATGAAGAAGAAGAACATGTCAGTCATGTTGGTGTTCCTTCCTACTATTCTCTCTACTTTTACCGTTACTTTTTTACGTGGACCAGGAAAAAAGCAGCCAAGAGCTGTATTAGCTAAAATGCATGCAAATGCCCACTTTCCATGTGTGTTAGATAATAGGTGCCTAACGTGGCCTAACCTAACGCCTAAGTATATGATACAAAAACAAGGTACATTTTTATGCAAATGGAAAATATGCAATACATTTATGCAAGCTGTAAGGAAATAAGTTCGTCAAATACAAACGGAAAGCACTTTGGGATTTTATAGCGTACTTGTTCATGTTCATGACAGAGGAGAATAGATTTATTCAAGCCAGGACAAAAGTAAATTCAACTAATGAAATTGTATATGATTCTGGTCCAATGACACTTTACTACAATTTGTGAAGGAATTACAATTTAGCATTTAGCTCACTTCACATACATACAATTGTGCATTATTCGTCAAGGCATGAGTTTGAGAATGTCTTCCACTGCATACGATAACATGTACATAATATATATTCGAATAGCTTTTCTTATGCTTTTCAATAAGAGTTCTCATTTTGTACAATCTTGATTGCTCTAGACTTTGCACTGAAATGCTAAGCTAGGAAAGCAAAGGTTGCCAACTTCAACTGGCAATAGTGGCGATGTTTTCTTGGTCATGTTCTTGATGATAATGAGTCTTAGTGTGATGACGATGAAGTAGTAAGTGAGTCGCTTCGAGCACAAAAATATACTCATTCAGTTTTCATTTTTGAGAAAGAAAGGTTATACCATGTAGAAGAAGAAGACTAGCTGGTACAATATACATGCATAAGACTTATACATAGATAAAACCTATCACCCAAGGTGCATTGTAAGAAATGTATCATTCATCAGTCCGTACCATTTTACCACTCATCCAGTTCCAATGCCTGCTCTTCTTCATTATTCCATGACGCTTGACGCTGTTTATGCACAAGTATAAGTCTATTGCGACTCGCGACAGCGGCATGTCACGCGTGACCTATTCTATATTGAATAATGCATTTGAAAGTTTTTTGATTCTTAATTTTAAGGTAGGTAGCACATGCATTATAATTGTATAATAAAAACTACTTAATTCCATTTAAATTGAATTACTAAATCATGCTAAATTTGGTGAGAGTTGGTCTTCCGCAATGAATACATCGTTTTGACATTCAGCTAAAGTTAAGTCAGTACAGTAGTTAAGAAATAATGATGAGTGGAGTGCATTTTGTCTTTTGTAGTGGTATGTGTTTTGCTTTTTGAATATACAAATAATATGTTACTAATTAAAACACACCATCCATTTCTTACATCAGTCAATGCTACAACAATCAGCGTTAATTAAATTAATTCTATTGCGTATAAAAACTTGGGGCAATTAGTAAACGCCATGAACAAAAACTGCCGAGAAATTGAAACCGTATACTATGGACTTTATAATGAGCTAACTTAAGTATCTTATTGATAACATTTGAGTTGAATAGGAATAACAAGCTAAATCAGCAATCAGGATGTAGTATCATCTTTTTTATTACCGTTTGAAATTCAACATGATATGTAATAATTATTATTGTCTCTTTATTGGTAGCTTTGTAATATACCGAAGGTAGAATGTACAAAAATTAAGTCAACTCGAAAGATATTACTAACAAGTATATAAAGATACATATACATCTTCGAACAATGTTGTTGAAAGAAGTTTTTTTTCTGTAAAGGTTCTCCTACTTGAGCACGATTAATTTTTATGAAGTTGGTTTAAACATTTATGTGATGACACACAGTTTGGCACAACTGCAGCCTTGCTTATCCAACTCCACTTCCTCTATATTTTCATCAGCAGACTTATTTCCAGCAGCGCCAGTTGAAGGCCTTTCCTTCTGTTCGATTGCTTTTGTTAAAGATTCCGTTCGTTGAGGCAAAAACTGGAAATCACTTTCTGTGTCCGTGTAGCTATTCTTATTTTGATTATCTTGTGCATCAATCTCGGATTCGACGTCACTTCCGACAAAATTGTTGTTATCGGGTAAGCTAATTTGAATTGGAATATCACCAGAGGCATGCGATTCTTGAGGTTTTGTCAAATCAATATCCAAAATCACAACTTCTGATTGACTCCGGGCATTATCTATATTCAGTTCATGTGCTGGAGATGTTGATTTCTTTGTTGACAGAAAAACAGTAAATATAAAAATTGAATGCATTGCAGAACACTTCATTTAGACAAATTCGGGCGTTTCAATTAAAAGCTTACGGAAGGGTCGACTTCAACTTGTTTAGCACTTGCTGGTCTCAGCACAACAGATTCGAGAGACTCAGTGGGCTCTAGTTCAGACTCGTCAGTTTCATAAAACGTGTACGTTGGGAGTTGAGTTTTTTTATCATCGAGATTAGATACCGGGACTTCCTCCACCGTTCCATACGTAGTATTGGCATTATGTACCACCTCCGTTTCAACGCTACTTACTTTAGCGATTCCTTCATTTGCTTGGACGATAGTTTCGTTTGAGCCTTGTTCTTCTGACATCATCGTTTCTTCAAAATCGTCTTGTGATTCTTCCGCAAAAGGAGGTAAAGAGGAACCACGGGAAAATGTTTCAATTTCATCAGTGTCGGCTTCAGAAATTGCTTCTAATAACGGCAATGGTACATCGCTATAACACAATACATCTTCAGGTCCTTCTAGAGAATTTCCATTAATATCCGATTTCAACCTGTCGCTATTATTATTCTGACTTTTGGTTTCGATGGAAAATATTACTTCTGGCTTTCCAAAAGCCAGTGAACCTGTTCCTTCATCAGTCTCCGGAATATTCTGAATAATATTAGAGATTCATAGAGTTTTATAAACGAGATACTACTGATTAAACCAGAATAATAATTGTCACTAATGTTTTACCACAACAATGTGAGATCCATCTGCATCCCTTGAATAACGATACTCCTTTAAATAAGATACTTCCGGAAGCTTGTCAACAGCTTCCACAAAGACAGAATCCAAGTCTGAATTCAGCTGCATGGTTTCCTCCGGGTTCTGAAGCTTAAACATTTCAACTTCGTCAAATGCATACGAATTCATGCAGATTTCACTGTGGTTGTGTGTAATCACAGCTTCAGGGACCTCCTAATAATATTTAATCATTAAGAGTTTGAATACAACTTAACTCGTAGGGTAAAACATTCTCAAAAAATAACACATACACTTATCGCCTCCCGACTTGGCAAATGAAACGAGGACTCGACAAAATCCTCACAGCTACTGCTTCCTTTTAACAACGAGGCTGCAGATTCTAGAGAAGCAATGGAACTGGATCCAATAGAAGACGTCGCACTAGCAGACTGAACATTATGGACAAGCACTACGGTCTCCTTGGATGTTGACGGCGAAGTGCGAACACTTGACCTAAGTCTTTTCTGGTGTAGTTCATTAACAGCGGCCTGTAGTTTCTCGACACTACTCAATTCTGGCAAAGGTGGGCGCACACTGTCCGAATCCATCACTTCTGGAGGCCTTTCATCAAAATGTACTGCCCGCGTAGCTGACTTTTGCTTTAACTCGGACTCCTCGACATCTACCTTTACAATCTAAAATAATAAAAGTTTCAGATGGCTCACATTCCACATTTATTATTTTAAATCTCTGACTCTTCTTGTACATGATCATTAAACTCAAACTCACGTTATGAATAGATGACGGTGAACAAGGAGGAGCTGTCAAATGCTGCTCCTGTTCTTCATTTTCAGCTTCTTCAGTCACAGTAAACATCGATGACGAGTTTGACTGGAAATCATATTTCTCGTCCAAGAAAGAATCTATTGATGATTGCAATACCCCGGTGGCAACTCTTTGCTTAGCAAGTTGAAGAAGAGTGGATACCGAATGGGTAGGATACCCTTCATGCTTCAAAGCTAACGGTTCCTCTAATAAACCTGTTCCTGTTGGACACCTTCGTTCTTCCTGAGTAAAAGTTCTAGCATTCTTCATTTCTGGAGCGGTATTGGTAGCAATACCAATGTCCAATGATGCTGTTGAGGATTTTCCTTCCACAGTGGTAATTGTGATAGAAGGTACTTCATCAAATCCACCATTGTCCTTTCCACGTTCCTCTCCTATCTCCGCCTCCACATCAGTTTCGGTCTCCTCTCCCTTACCATCTTCGGAGTTCTGACTCCGCTCGAGTACCGAATCACCATCATTGACGTTATTGTCCGAAGTCATTGCAGCAACAGCATTCTTGATACGACGTTTCCTATTCTTGCGTTTCCTTTTTGATAATTTATTTGAATTAGTTCGTCTTAAAGAATCGCCAGGCCGAGCAACGTTGCCACTTGCACTCCTATCTGCTTCTGGTGGTTCCAGAGGAACATCTCCAAAGTCTTTGGTCTTTAAAGGATTCGCATCAACTTTCAAGTCTTGATCCTGTTTATCCATCTCAACATTCTCCACCTCTCCCGAATCTACAATGAATGGAAATTGCATTTATTTCCATAAACTGAGCATTATCAGATTATCATTCAGCATTCAAATTAATACTTAGAGTTTCGGAAATTTTATTACCACCAGTGGCAGTAGCCCCAAGATTGTCAGACTCCATTGCTCCCCACAATTGCTTTGGTTCTTGATTTTCTTCTCAATTTGATTACAGATTACGTACGTGCTATGGAACCAATTAAAGAAAATATTTTTTCAAGTTCGTAGTTGCTGGGTAGTCTCTCCAATTTGCTAAACACGGTCACCAGAAGATTATTTGACTTTCGGATCTTTTGATTTGATGTCATATGAAATCAAAACACTGCGTTCATGTTAGTATGGATTATGATGTATCCGAAACGAAAACCATTCAATCAAAATATTGCAAAGAGAAAACGGAATTTCAGATTTTGAAATGGATACGTAAAGTACAAATACATCACTTGATGAAGCTTAAGTCAGATTTTCACGTCACATCACAAGCATTGCATGGATTTAGTAAAAACTGACGTCGACATCCTACAAGTCGGAAAGTGAAGTTCCCTTAGGGATTCCTGCCATCACTTATGAACAAAGATAATGATAGATTGGATCAGAGTGAAGGTGCAAGGAACAACTTTTATGCACATTATAAATTGAGATGGTCATGATTCATGTAACAGATCTTTATATAATTCACACCCGTGTATCATGCTGTGTGGAATCCTGTAAATGAAATGGTTGGGCTCGGGGTCATTTTTATTATTTCGCTTTATTTTTATTCAAAATGTATATCATTGATCATTATTTTTGTTTCATCGGAGAAATCTTAATTTATCGCGACTTGTTTTAAACCTTACAATTACGGGTTTGGTATACGCATTTATTACACACTGGACCAGAACATAATACACACTCATCTCATCATTCAACCTTATCCATAAAGCTTCAAATAAATTAACAACAATAACAAAAACAGAACATTTGCAAAATTTGTTAAAACAAGACATACACAGATCATTTTTTAACACTGACCAATACAAAGGTTGATTAAGTTTATCCGCAGATTACCACTCATACTCCTCATTTTGCAATTGGAAACGTGAAATGAAATTATACTTTTTGCCCCATAATTATTTTCTGACGATGTTTATACTCCACATTATAAGTACAAAAAAGAAACTCGAGTTGCATTCACTCTTTCACACAGATAAATTGATGTAACTCACAATCACAATCGTCTTTCCTTATCTACCTAATTTGTAAATCATCATAGAGTACACAGCAAGACTTTCATTGTATAAATGGAATATATGACAGTAATTTTCATATAATTTCTAGAGAGTTCTGGATCTTTATAGTTCATCATGCTCATCTGTGTCCAACCCGTCCCCTTGGTCATCTCCTTCCGCGTCTTCCTCAGGCGTGGGCTCGTCGTCTGGAATTTCTTCTTCATCTTCAACCTAAGGTAGAGAAACAATCAATTTGTATTGTATCACAAACTTACAAAACAATATAATGCTGTTTGTAACACAACGCTGTGTGTGTTGAATACCTCTTCATCCATAGGAACACCCAGCGTTTGTCTCATCATCTTTTCCACAGTTTCGGCAAAATCAGTGGTGTCTTTCAGCATGTACCCGGATCTTAAAGTGGCTGTTCTGAACAATGTAAGAGCTGTTTCTTTCGCTACTGGATCAGCAACATCGTCATTAATACGCCTCAAAAGCTCTTTGATCAAAGGATGACGAGGATTGATCTCCATTGTCTTCTTCTGATTTAGGTAGTATCTGTACAATTTCATTATAGAAAATTGTAATGTTTACAAAATAAGCAGTAGCTTTCTTGGTGCTCAAAAACAGTTAAAACAAAAAGCAAAATTATAAAATAATAAATAAAAAAGTGCATACTCTCGGCTGACATCATTTGCTTTAGAATGAGTTTGTGACAAAATGATACGTTCCATATTTCCTGTCCAACCAAACTGAGATGTGACAAGAGCACATGGACTTGCATCAAGTCGTTCACTAACGACTGCTTTCAAAATCTGCGTGTAAAATAAAAAAAACTGTGAGTGAGACCATAAAACTTACGACTTGGATTGATCGTCCTGTTTCTGATGTGGATTAGATAAGGCCATTCGTTCCATATTGCCTGTCCAAGCATATGTCCCAGCTACCAAGGCACAAGGCGACATGGACAGTCGTTCAGATATTACAGCTTTTGTAATCTTTGATTTTTAAAATCCGATTGATTGTTTAGCAGCATTAACAAATCAGATTAATAATATCAATTAGAATGTTATAGGAAAGGAATCGAAATAAAACTCTATCTATACTTCAAAACTACATACAAAAATAAAACACTTTGTTGATCTCAAAAAAGAAAATTACTGAACTAAATGAAAAAAAAGTCGCTTTGTACCAATGCCACATCAAATATACTTATACACATAATACAATCAGACGTTAACTTCACAGCCATAATATGCAATTAAGTAGTAACAGTATTTTACCTGATCTTTCAAAGCATTTTCTCCCAACCATTTAGTCAATGGGTCAAAGATCTTCTTGGTTTCTTCCAATTTTTCCTTTGATTTGCCATCAGCAATGGTAAATCCTTCTTTGGCGACGTTCTGGAATTTCTTTCCTTCAAATTCTGGGAGTGCACCAATGCAATACTCATCAACAGCTTCAGTTAGATAAATGACTTCGAATCCCTTCTTGAGTAATCTTTCAACAAAGGGAGACTTCTCAACCTCTTCTCGTGATGATCCAGCCATATAATAAATAGCTTCCTGCTTGTCTTTCATTCTGGTCACATAGTCTGTCAGAGATGAGGTTCCTTGAGGGGAGCCAGATGTTTGGAATCTGAGAAGCTTGGCCAATCTGCTCTTATTTGCGGTATCTTCAATCACGCCCAATTTAATGTTGGTGGAATATTCCTTCCAGAACTTTTCGCTGTCTTCTCCTTCAAGCTTCTTGAGCATATCCAAAGTCTTACGGATAAGCTTCTTGCGAATTACCTTTAAACAAAAGATTACAAACAGAATTATTTTCAAACACATTTTACGAATAAAGGCTTCAAAACATCAATACGACGGTGACTGGCGTTTACCTTGATCAACTTGTTTTGCTGAAGGGTTTCTCGAGACACATTCAAAGGCAAGTCATCAGAATCAACAACACCACGTACGAAGGACAAGTAGTTAGGCATCATTTCTTGGAAGTCGTCAGTGATGAAGACACGTCTTACATACAGTTTGATATGATCGGTGCGAGTTCCGTAACGGTTGAAGTTTTCAGATGGTTGAGCAGCAGGAACAAAGAGGAGGGCCTTGAATGTTACTTCACCTTCAGCTATAAAATGAGTATGTGCCAATGGTTTCTGGTAGTCCTTTGTCAAAGTTTTGTAAAATTCTTCATATTCCTTGTCTTCAACTTGATTTGGTTTACGAGTCCAGATAGGTTTGGTGTCATTGATAAGTTCCCAATCATACACAGTCTTAGATACTTTCTTGGTCTTTGGTTTGTCGTCATCCGCCTTATCTTCGACCTTGGCATCATCATCGTCCTCAATCTCGTCTTCCTTTTCTTTCTTCTCTTCCACATCATCAGCAGGAACTTCTTCCTCAACAGTCTTCTCTGCCCAAAAGTAAATGGGGAAATTGATGAATTGAGAATACTTCTTCACCAAGTCACGGATGGTTGCGTCCTCCAAGTAATTCAATGCTTCCGGTTTCATCTGCAAACTATTTTATACGCACAAAAAAAATAACGACAATCAACATTACCCTGTTAAAAAACCTATTTACAAATCATTAAAAAACCAATAGCATATCATTTTCATTCTTACGTGACTTGAGTTCCACGTTTCAAAGTATCCCCACGAGGATCGTCAGCAATCGAGAAAGATGAAGCGTCAGATTCCCAGATGTATTGCTTGTCGTCGTTGGCTTTGCTGGTAACAAGAACGCGATCAGCAACTAAAATTGGAAAAAAAAATAAATTGAAAACATTGCCAAAATGTATTATAACTCTAATTTAATGTCATAAATGCTTGTCTTTGTCAATCCTTACCCAAGAAAGCGGAATAGAAACCAACACCAAATTGACCAATGAGATCGGTAAGTTCACTCGTGTCCGAAGCCGACTGCATTTTCTCCAAAAAGTCACTTGTCCCTGATTTCGCGATTGTTCCAAGGTTTTTCACCAACTCTTCCTTAGTCATACCGATACCAGTGTCCGTAATATGAATATTTCTAGATTCCTTGTCCACCCGAATTCGAATACTTTGCTCGTTTGTAGCGTCTAACACCGAACTGTCAGTCAGCGAGAGTAATCTCAGTTTGTCAAGGGCATCAGAAGCATTGGAAATAAGTTCTCTCAAGAAAATCTCCTTGTTCTTGTAAAGGGAGTTGATGATCAGTTTCATCATTCGGTTGACTTCAGCCTAGATAACCATACAATATAAACATATTTGTTACCAGTTACCGCCTTCATTTCATGTAATAGCTAAATAGCGTCATCAACTGACTATTGCTACTCACCTGAAATTGGAATTTCTCGGCTTTGTCCCTAAGTTCCTTGATCTGTGCCACATTCAAACCGTCCAACTTAATCGCTTCCTCCTCCCTTTGTACTACGCCATCATCAGTCCTTGAGCCTTCTTTGTCTGTGCCCAAATCCGCGTTCACCTTTGGAGTGACGCCCTCCTCTCCTTCCGCATCATACTTCAAATCCGCCTTACAACTTCCTAGTCCTGTAAAGATTAATCACATAACAGAAAAATTAGCCACCATCTCCTTTGTTTCAATTATACATACATCAATCAACCTAGTATTTCTTTTCATTTCATCATAGATCATAACTTCAGAACCCATTATAAATAACAAATTTTAACCAACTACAGGTTTAACTCAACTCACCTAATAAAAGTAAAACAGCTAACGACACCCAAATTTTGGGCATTTTGAATCAAAACTTAAAATCCCTTACGCCCCCAAATGAAATACTGCAATAGCACGTAATTTTTTGTTAATTCGTAATTAGGTTTGAGATCACTGAACACTAATCAACTCAACAACCGGATGAAGACTGAGAAGAACTCACAACTTGCACCCAAGTCTAATCCCAGATTTGCGATAAATATGCCCAGTCAAGTGGCAAAGAAGACCTTCAGACACTGCTATGCTGTCGTGTCAATTTTTTATTATTCTTCATCAAAAAGTCAACTAGGAAGGATGTGCTATTTGCTGCAAATACACAAGGTATGTTTTCATGAGCTTGACACTCACACAAATCACAATCTACCACGAAGCTGTAGCTCCGCCTTCATCTCAGTTGGCGACCCCTGATTGGCTGAGGGACGCCGATGAAAATTTTCAAATTTGAGGGCTTCTCACGCGCTAGAATATTCTACAATAAGAACTCCATGACTTTTACCGAGTGAATTGAAATCAAATGGAAGCTTGGGTTGCTACATTGCAGTGCATGTAGAATTACATCCATAGAAAACTCATGTCTTTGTTCAGCGGTGAAAAAACACCGCGAGTAAAAATGATGTTTTCCGTTGTGTTGTTTTGTTGACTTGCAGATGCGGAGCAAATGCCAAAATGCAAATGAGTATAAATGAGATTTGTTTTTCACTTGATTATATACGCAAGTTGCAGGTGTATTTGTTTCTATATTTTGGATGCAGGTTTTGCATGAATTTAGGTTGTGTTTTTGAAGGGGAAAGGCTGAAGTGATTTTACTTTCATCAAGACGATTGGAACTGGATTGTTTTTGTGACTAAAAGCAGTTTAGTTAGTTAGTTTGTAGTTGAGTGGTTTTTGTATAGGCTGTGGACATTCTTGAAGCAAGTTAGCAAGATGTCTGCAAGATCTTTAAACGTCTCGATTGACGATGCCCGACAACGGGAAAAATACCAGACGTGTCTTAACAAACTAGCACCAATTTTCGATGCTATTCAAATAGATGACGAGAGCAGTAGTAAAGGGGCGAAGAAACTGAAAGATAAGCGTATGAAGGAAGTGGACGCAGTTTTTGAAGAGGTAATGTATCGCAGTCAGTTCTATGTATACAGGTTTCATGTCACAGGTGTGCAAGATTGCAAGGAAGAGGAGGAATTGTTTAGTAATCATTGATGTTTAATTTTTTTGTCGTATATGTTTTGCAGACTGGGCTCAAAATCTTTTCTGAAACGCTAATCAGAATGATGATTGTTCCTTTTTCAACAAAGGACTCTCTTTACGTTACGAAAGTAATCCATTTTTTTCATGATATTGTTACCGATGAACGGTGGGAGGCCGGGGACGGTTCTTCTCCCAACGATACCGTAATGAGTGTCATGAGTAACTGTTCAAATATGAGTATGATTGAGGATGGAGCAACGGAACCTTTACCTGTGCGGATGTTGCGACTATGTGAAAGGGTAAGAGAGAACGATGAATGATGAGGTTGCATTCTGTTATTACATTAACATAATGAAGCGTTCACTTGTTTAAATTAACTTTGTTTAATTGCTTTAGTATCACAATGAAAACAGAGCACTCGTCAGGCTTAGGATTATGCAAACCATCGAGAAAATTGTACCACAGAGGATTGTAGCTTCTGAAATTAGACGAGGCTTGCAACCCAGATTAATAAGGATGCTTTTAATGAGAATACGCGTAAGTTAGCTATTTAAGTTATGATTTTTTCAAGTAATCATAATCAACACGTCTAATTAAGTTTGTGATTGATGTTCTAATATAATTTCACGGCACCTTTTTAGGATAAGTCAGATCCAGTTCGTGCAGTTGCAGCAGTTAATCTGTGTGCTTTTTTGGAGGAAGGTTTGCCTTTTCAAGCACAAATATTAGATTGTATGTCAACTAATTTTACAAGTTTACTATTACTTAACTAAACGGTTATGTTGAATTAATTTCTGAAGGACAATATTGTCAAATCTATTACAGATCTTCTCACTCACATGGCTTTTGACCCGGATCCAGCAGTACGGGCAAAAATTGTTTCAACAATTAAAATCACAGATGAAACATTGGAGCACGTTGTCGAAAGAACAGGAGATCCTGACAATACTGTAAGAGCAGCAGCTATTACAAGAGTAACTAAAGACATAAAGCTATCCAGTTTGACTCTTGAAATGCGAGAAGCTATATTAATGGCAAATACAACCGAAGAAAATCGTAAGTAAAACCTCACTGGACTTTAGTTAAACGAGTAAATTCTTAAATGATGTCTGTCAGCAAGCCATCGTCCAAGTTTTTGTATTCAGTTTTTCCGTGTTCTATTATTTTTAGCGAAAACGGTTCAGAAAGCTGTCAGTGCGTTGTTGGAACATTGGTTGCAGTGTCTTAAAAACGATCCATGTGAATTCTTGAGGGTTCTTAATGTACGAAAGCGACATTCACTTTGTAAAAAAGTGCTGGATAGCGTTTACAAGTATGCTTGGCTAATGAAACTATGCGAGCAAAATTAGAAAAGTTGTATGCAAGCATGTAACAGCAAATGACTATGATCAATGATGTAACGTTTTTTTCTTAAACGTTTATCTAGCCAACCGTCTGAAGAAGCGTATGAAAAAATGAAGGAACCATTATTTCAAGATAAGGACAAGAAGTATCCTGACGATAGTTTATCGTTGGAAAGCACTTTCCTTTGGCTATATATGTACAAAAGATTCAAGGACGATCATTATGTGTTTACCAAATTGGCACTGCCAGTTAACGAGATGATAGATTACATTATTGAGTATGTATTTTGAAATTTAATACCATTTTAAAGAAACAAACTCTCAATGTTCTGAAATATTTACGTGAAAATGATGTTTGTGTAATTTGTGTAACACAGATATCTGGAAGTAGTTGAGGACGAAGGTGATTTGACAAATGCCGACTTGGATTATAGAAGTTGGATGCTAGGGGACATGTTAATGATTCTTCAGTATTTACCATGCGAAGAAGGGGGGAGGTTTGTTGTTTAATTTTTTCATTTATATGTCAGCGTTTAATGTTTATCATATAAATGCCTTCGTACTTACTGACTGAAAATTAAAAATTCGCATTGTTTAATTTTAGGCGAGCAGTCGTTGAATTTCTTTCAACTCTGTTTTTGAAGAAGACACTCATGGATGTAAGAAACTGTGCTCTCGGCGTGAAACTCATTTCAAGCTGCTCCAATATCCAAGATGAATCAGTTGTGATTGATATCGTTAATAGTTTATTAGATACGGACAGAGATAGCACTAGAAAATCAGAACGTAGATCTTTATCTTCTTCTTCAGCCGTATCTAATAGTGCCACTTCCTTAAAAATAGAGGTATATAATATAAAAGGACGATTAAAATGATTGAGAAAACTTCTGTTTATCATCATTACTTATTGAAAAATTTCCATTCCGTTTCTATTTCAGTTGGGAAATTTAACTCATAAAAGAAGGAAATTGGAAAAGGATCGTGATATTGCAGTTCGCGAAAATGACTTATATAAAGCGCAGGCATGCCAGGATGAGATAAATGGGCTGGAAACTAAAATTCAAAATATTAAGGTTAGGATTGATGAAGCTTCGCCTAACAATTCCATGGCGGAGGAGACCGAGGAAGAGGAAGATAAATGGAATTATTCCGATAAAACCATGTTGATTGCGATGAGCACAGTGAAGACATATATATTACTATCAGGGAGAATATCATCCTTTTCTCGTACATTTTATGAAATGTATGTTGTTAAAGCGGTTTCGAAGGTATTAAACAATGTTTGCTAATCATGCTACTTTGTAGTTACATCTTACAAGTCTCGGAGTGTCGTTTAACAAAATTTAATTGATTTGTGCTATTAGTGTAGTCCAATTGTCAGAGCTGTTGCCCTTGAAGTGATGACCTTGATAGCATTCGAATTTGAAGACGAATTTCCTCGTGCATCCTTGTTTTGCCTTACAGTAAGTTTCTGAGCGTGCCACTTTTGTTTTTACTTTTTCATATGGGCTATTTCATTCCTTTATGAATAAACAAATTTCTGCTTTTTTATTTCAATAGGCCTTACTAAAGGACCAACTCATCGTTAAAACGCAAGCTTTAAAGTGCTTGCATGATCTAATAATGAGATACTCATTTGCCAGGCTCGCAGGTAGGAAATTATTACTACTACTACATTCCTTACTTACTTACTTACTTTTTACTTAATTACTTACTCATAATTCTTGGTCTTTCTATTTTCATTTCATTATAATTTAAAAGTTGTGAACGATTTTTGTTCTTATTTCTGCACAGACACACCAGAAGTAAAGGGCATATTTAATGGAGTTGATACAATAAAGGACCTACCAACCTTTCAAACAGGTGGTGAAGACACAGTTGCGACACTGAGATCACTGTTGATGTCATACATTCGGCACGCGGTAAAGACCATTGACAATACAATCAACTTCAGTAAAAATATGTTATTTTGAGTCAAAAACATTTTTTTATGATTTACAGGAAGTTAAACTTGTAAAAGTCAGTGTGTCGGGCTTATTAAAGCTTTTGTTCAAACATGACTTGAATACAACCCGTATTATCACAAGTTTTCTTATGAATTGGTCCATCCCTAGCTACGGTAAGAAGCTTCTTTATGTATTTGATGGTTAAGTTATGATTATGTTAGGCTACTGGTAACTTACGAGGTATGTGAATAAAGAAATAATAATAATAATAATCTTTGTACGCGCGAATCAGATTTGCAGATAAGATTCAAGGAGGTTTCAGTTATGGTCCCTGTGTACGCCATGATGGGCGAAGAGGAAGCGGTCGAGGTTGCTAAATGTCTGTTTCAATGGTACGTATAATCCTTTTCTGTTTAGTATTAATTGTTATCTATTCTATACATTTGTTTTTAGTATCCCCGAATTTTAAACTTGCTGTTTTTAGCTTAAAGAAGATTCAAGAACAAATTCATTCCCGAAGTCGCGACGCTCAGGAAAAACTACCCTGTTCAGATGCTAGCAAAGTTATTACTTTGGTCGTGTCATGTACTGATCCCAGTCGTTTGTCCAAGTTTCAACGACCTTATGTATGAGCATGTAAACTATTTAAAGCTAAAACATTTACAATTTTCAACTGTCTGAGTGTAAGGCATAATACGTACTTTTGTTTTAAGATTGGACATGAAACAATCGCCATCACTGCAATAGAACAACTTCAAAACGTTGATCTGACTACGGATGAAAAAACTCAGTATGCCAAATTACTGAAAAGTCTAAATCTTCGTCAGTGCCCTAGGAATTCCCTCAGACAAATGATGACTAATGTTTCCGACATTGCAGTAAGCAAATATATTTCTAAAATGTTGACGCTAACCTGGCCTCTCAATGAGTTATTAGTGTTTTACTTATGCTTGTGATGATTTTGCAGGAGTCAACCAACAGAACCATTTGTGGAATTCTCAACGGGTTTTTACAACATTTAGAATCCTTATTACCCGAAAATGGAGAGTCGCAAATGGAAGACGAAACCAAAGTAGCAGGAGCATTTGATGATGACGACGATTGACCGAACACAACACACACCAGCGTTGATTGTCAGATTCTGATAAACGAAACTGCTCGCACTCGCTCAACGCTCAACAACGTCATTCATGACTTTTTGCCGTGCCTGCTTCTAGCAATTTACGAAATATGCTGTCTAAGTAATTTAGATATAAGATAATGTTTTAATTCTCTCTTACTTTGCTGTATTCAGTTTACATTGTTATGTTTCGTACTTGTGTAAGTGTTTGTGAACGAACAGTGGGATGGAGTTTTTAGTTCATAGTTTTTAGTAATCCCTACCAGTCTTCACCTCGATTTGAATGTAAAAAGATGTATTTTCGAGTAACAATATTGAAAATTAACATGCTATTAGCATTAGCCTGTGCATTTACTCAGGACGTCATGACATGTTATAAATTAACTATGGATTTCATTGAAACTTGTATGTATAGTAAGTTAATAGTATGTCCCTGTTGATACAAGGATTACTATACAGAGTTTTGTATAATATATTCATTGCTATTATTACTTTGTAGAGACAATAATTTAGTTCAGACAATAACACCATAAAAGACTACATACATTATTACCAGTATTGCATTTTGAAGGATGATCAATGTATTTCTGATTCCCGAATTTGTTTTCCTATTCATACTATACATCATTGATAATTGTTCAACGTTTACTGGGAAGTTACAACCATCTTCCTGGCAGTAGCACATAGCAATCTTAGCTTTTTGAACATTTCCTTTCCTTTCGATTAATTCACAAGTGGAAGGGTGACTGGATACGCGACAGGACCGAACTAGGTGGATAATTTCTCCATTCAGCATGGATAACTCAAAGTAGCACACCGGTCGTGGTTCAACATAAATATCTGAACATAGAGGTATAAATGTTAAATAATCTTTCGATTGAGCTCCGTAATTTATCTGATTCATGAGTTCAATTAGTCAGTGACCAAAATTGAAGGTTACAATGCTTGTCCAGTTTCCTAACAATGTTATCTTCCTGTCATTATCATTCTGATCATTTCCTGTTACTACCATTTCACAAACGGACTCAGTAAGTGAAGAAGCATAAGGATGAAGGCAATCTTCATCCACCCTTTGTGCCCTGTTGACACGATTGTAGATGCATTCGTAGCAGCTTAGTCCTTTCAGACGCATGCAACAAAGGAATAAAATCTCCCTTAAAATTCTCGATAACGCATTATAATTCAAATCATTATCATTTGCAGTATAAATCCATCAATCAAATATCCTACCATACCATAAGTTATCTGCACTACTTGAGCTTTGATAAAAATCCCAACAAGAATGACAGCTAAGGACGCCTTGTTAGACATAACCATATTATATAAATACATTCATATGTCGATAGGATATCTGATCCAAGCTCAGTAAGAAGATCGTACACCAACAGTCAAATATCCTTATCCTTATGCCTAAGGAAATGAGAGCCCAGTCCGCCAAAACATTTCATTTCTCCTCCTTTGTATATTCCAGTCACCAATGCAACAGCACCATTGCGTCCGTGGGAAGATCCCAGAGCAGAAAAATTTGGCCGGTAAAGATATGAGCACAAGAAAGAAAGGATTGAGTGAGCGTGCTTTGTTTTCTTGTCATTTACAGTGCATTTACTACGTACCCAACCAAAGCATATTCATATTCGTATCTGAGTGAGCCCTAACCTCAGTTCAGCAGATGTGGATGAAGTTATCCTTCTGCCGTCTCTCGCTCAACGGACAGAGCCAGAGTCAGAAAAGTTATTCCTAAAAGTCTTTAACGGATAAGGAGATTGTCAGTTGATATTTTTGTTGATTGTTTGGGGGTGAACGTGTTGAAACTCGTATTATCAGCGTTTTGTTTTCGGATGAACTCACGAAAACGGATCTGTTCTGCGATTTTTGTTGTTTAGTATGTGTTGATAGTGTGGCATTTGAGTGCCTTAAGGATATTTGTGGAGGATTGGTTTGAACATCATTATCAACATCACAGGAGAATTGGCTTTAACAATCATTTCGTGTTTATGTGGTAAGTAGTTTATATATAGCGCTTGCTTGGCATTGATTTTTTAGTTTATAGTATTAATTTAAAACTACCGTGAAATATCTAGCATCTGAACGAACTGTTACTCCAGTTGAATAATTAACTATATAATGGCTCTTTTCTCTTCTTGATGGATTATAGGTCGGATCCCACTTGTAACGTGTTTGAAGAGAGAATACTATCCAAACTTGTTCATTCTAAACCAGCTGACGTTTTGAAAGTTAAGTTAATGACAGGAAGGATCGTCCTGCCCTCATCATGATGTTGTAACATCAAAACTGGAGGGTTTTATCAGATGACGGATTAATAAGTTTAATTTGTTTTGTTTCAGAATCCGTAAGTTTACTATGATAATGATAATAGATAACATAATATGTAATATTGATGATATATTTCATGTATTAGATTTTAGATTAGAAAACCAGATCTGAGATCTGTATGGGCTTCTGTGTTCATGTTTCGTTTCATTTCAGTTCATGTAAGACATTACTAATTTTGGACTGTTGTATGATCTTTTAGGTTGGAACCAAGATGTCAACAAGTGCCAACGACAAACGTATTTATGGGTACCTTGAGGAGGTTGTTGAAAGTGAAACTAGGCCCGGAAGAATATTTGGAATCGGTCAGGAGGTAGTGAAGATTGGAAGGGGAAGTCATAATCACATTCGTCTCAATGCAAGGATTTTTTCCCGACTTCATGCCACTATATCTATCAAAGAAGAAAATGGAGTTTTAAGGGTAAATTATTTTATTAATAATTATTAAGGCGTATTACATGCTTTGCTTGTTACAGTGTAATACAAAAGAGTTATTTAATTTTTAGACCGAACTGACTAATCAGTCGCAGCAAAATAATGCCACAACAGTTGATTTGAATGTACTTCAGTATGAAGAAACAGTCATTTTGGGAAATCCATCACATTTCAAATTACAAGGACACAGTTTCATCTGGATGGAGAATGATGCAAATAATAAAATGAAGATTTCCAATTCCAAAAATCCTGTTATCTTTTTAACGAACGTTCAAACGTATCCCAGACAAGAAGGAGAAGAAACGACTCAAAATGTCAAAGATCAGCGAAAGGGAGTTGAGTCACCATCTCAAGCAACACCCACTCCCAACTCTAATACTGAATCACCAAGAAGGCGTAAAGCTTCACTGAATGTCAGCTTGGAGCTCAGAAAAGCTGCCCATCGTCGGAGTTACAGATCTTCGACCCGTCAAGTAAGGCAGTCTGTTCCCCTTACAACTTTAGCCGAGGCTGTGCAGGAAGAGATTGATGAGGAGGATCGCGGCCAAGCAAGCGATTTAATTCTATTCTCGCCTGATACTCCCAAGAGTGATACTGACAACACAAATGTCAACACTGGCAATTGCTCCATGATCACTCATACAGCTACACCTCCGCTAGCGGATAAATCTAACCAAACATTTGATGAAGACGAAGAGGAGGAAGAAGATTACTCTGACGCTATGCAAGGCATATTTAAAACACCAGTCCAAAGGTCTCCAGGTAGGCGTTCTTCTGGAAGAGTTATGAATGGATCCATTGTCAGGGAGAATATTAAACCAGCAGACGAAGCAGAAACTACATCTCCTCAAGCCACTGCTAACAGTAGATCCAACGATTCTGCAAAGAAAAGTATACAGGTTGAAGGTCGCAGGAGTATCAGATCTTCAGTACAAAATTCTGAAGCTATGCAGAACCTAATGAAGACCCCAGCACAAAATTCCTCATCAACTCCACAATCCTCCAACAAACTCTCAATATCAGCAAGGAAATTCCAGATTAGCACTTCGGAGAGAAGTGAAGCAAAAGCTGTGCCATCTCGTCAAAGCCGCAGGTCGTTAGCTCGGAATTCATGCGCAGTTGTGGATCAGAGTACACTAAGCACGATGGAAAGTGACTATGCAAGGTCCTCAGAGGCACCAAATGAGGACACCATTGTTCATCATGTTGAAATTCCTGTTGTGCAAGAATCTACTCCAAGGCGTGGTCGGCCCAAAAAGGTTGAAGCCGCAGAACCTGTTGCAACATCAGACAAAACTATTCAACAGCACGAGAGTAAAAATGAAAGCATGTCAGTGCAGGAAGATGTAACTGTTTCGAAGCGTCGTGGACGTGGTAAGACAACGGTCGTCGAACCAAGTAGTGGCTCAGCAGCTAGTACTCAAGACAATGAGTCCAATGTTGAAGAGGCTCCAACCGTAACCGGGAGAACAACCAGAAGTAATGCTGACAACTCGTATGACAACACTGGCAATTGCTCCATGATCACTCTTGCAGCTTTTTCTCCGCTAGCGGATAAATCTAAACAAACAATTGATGAAGACGAAGAGGAGGAAGAAGAGTACTCTGAAGCTATGCAAGACATATTTAAAACACCAGTCCAAAGGTCTCCAGGTAGGCGTTCCTCTGGAAGAGTTATGAATGGATCCATTGTCCAAAAAAATATTAAACCAGCAGATGAAGCAGAAACTACAACTCCTCAAGCCAAGGCTAACTGTAAATCCAACGATTCTGCAAAGAAAAGTATTCAGGTTGAGGAAGAAGATTACTCTGACGCTATGCAAGGCATATTTAAAACACCAGTCCAAAGGTCTCCAGGTAGGCGTTCCTCTGGAAGAGTTATGAATGGATCTATTGTCCGGGAGAATATTAAACCAGCAGACGAAACAGAAACTGCAATTCCTCAAGCCAAGGCTAACAGTAAATCCAACGATTCTGCAAAGAAAAGTATTCAGGTTGAGGAAGAAGATTACTCTGACGCTATGCAAGGCATATTTAAAACACCAGTCCAAAGGTCTCCAGGTAGGCGTTCCTCTGGAAGAGTTATGAATGGATCTATTGTCCGGGAGAATATTAGACCTGCAGACGAAGCAGAAACTACAACTCCTCAAGCCAAGGCTAACAGTAAATCCAACGATTCTGCAAAGAAAAGTATTCAGGTTGAAGAAGAAGATTACTCTGACGCTATGCAAGGCATATTTACAACACCAGTCCAGGTTGAAGGTCGCAGAAGTATCAGATCATCAGTAAAAAATTCTGAATCTGTGCAGAACCTATTGAAGACCCCAGTTTCTAATTCCTCCAAGTCCAAAAATGTTAGAGATCAGCGAAAGGGAGTAGAGTCACCTTCTCAAGCAACACCCACTCCCAACTCTATTACTGAATCACCAAGAAAGCGCAAAGCTTCACTGAATGTCAGCTTGGAGCTCAGAAAAGCCGCCCATCGTCGGAGTTACAGATCTTCGACCCGTCATGTAAGGCAGTCAGTTCCCCTTACAACTTTAGCAGAGGCTGTGCAGGAAGACATTTATGATGATGAGCGTGATTCTCAAATAAGTAATACTGACAACTCGAATGACAACACTGGCAATTGCTCAATGATCACTCATGCAGCTACACCTTCGCTAGCGGATAAATATAACCAAACAATTGATGAAGACGAAGAGGAGGAAGAAGATTACTCTGACGCTATGCAAGGTATATTTACAACACCAGTCCAAAGGTCTCCAGGTAGGCGTTCCTCTGGAAGAGTTATGACTGGATCCTATGTCAGGGAGAATATCAAACCAGCAGACGAAGCAGAAACTACAACTCCCCAAGCCACTACTAACAGTAGACCAAAGGATTCTGCAAGGAAAAGTCTTCAGGTTGTGGAAGAAGATTACTCTGACGCTATGCAAGACATATTTAAAACACCAGTCCAAAGGTCTCCAGGTAGACGTTCCTCTGGAAGAGTTATGAATGGATCCATTGTCAGGGAGAATATTAAACCAGCAGACGAAGCGGAAACTACAACTCCCCAAGCCACTACTAACAGTAGACCAAAGGATTCTTCAAACAAAAGTATTCAGGTTGAGGAAGAAGATTACTCTGACGCTATGCAGAACCTAATGAAGACTCCAGAACAAAATTCCATTAATATGATGAATGAAACAGCAACTCCGCAATCTTCCAAGAAAATCCCAAAATCTGCAAGGAAATTCCAGATCAGCATTTCGGAGAGAAGTAAAGCTAAAGCTGTACCTCGTCTAAGCCGCAGGTCGTTAGCTCGGAATTCATGCGCAGTTGTGGATCAGAGTACACTAAGCACAATAGAAAGTGAGCATACAGATGCAAGGACACCAAACGAGGACCCCATTGTTCATCATGTTGAAATTCCTGTTGTGCAAGAATCTACTCCAAGGCGTGGTCGGCCCAAAAAGGTTGAAGCCGCAGAACCTGTTGCAACATCAGACAAAACTATTCAACAGCACGAGAGTAAAAAAGAAAGCAAGTCAGTGCAGGAAGATGTAACTGTTTCGAAGCGTCGAGGACGTGGTAAGGCAACGGTCGTTGAACCAAGCACTAGCTCATCCGATACAGTTATTATGCAAGTAAATACCACAAACAATGAGTCCAATGTTGAAGACGTTCCAACCGGTACAGGAAGAGCAACAAGAAGGAAGCGTGGAGCTGACGCTGATGATGTCCCAACGGCACCAGTTAGTGAGAAAAAGCCAACTCA